>JACXGJ010000613.1:83791-114954 GCA_016801105.1 Esox niger
GCAGACTCTAAGACCGGGCGCAGACTCTAAGACCGGGCGCAGACTCTAAGACCGGGCGCAGACTCTAAGACCGGGCGCAGACTCTAAGACCGGGCGCAGACTCTAAGACCGGGCGCAGACTAAGACCGGGCGCAGACTAAGACCGGGCGCAGACTAAGACCGGGCGCAGACTAAGACCGGGCGCAGACTAAGACCGGGCGCAGACTAAGACCGGGCGCAGACTAAGACCGGGCGCAGACTAAGACCGGGCGCAGACTAAGACCGGGCGCAGACTAAGACCGGGCGCAGACTCTAAGACCGGGCGCAGACTAAGACCGGGCATAGCTCTTTAAGTGCTAGAAATGTCTATTTAACATTTGACATAGAGTTATGAACAATGTAGGACTAAATGATTCAACCAGCCAAAGATGACAGTATTGCGTTTTGTGAAAATACGGAGCCAGATCACAGTAGGAATAAGACATTCTCACACGTCCTGAACACAGGGCACCTGCTGTATAAACATTAAGAGTGAGATGGGACCGACCTATGGGTACAGAGGAATCAAAGATGACCAGGCCAACTTTGGACCACTTCCCCAGAGGATCCAGATTCACCCCTCTGTTGATCAGGGCCTAGGTCAGAGAACATAAAACATTTCTCAGTCAGGCACAATAAGAGACATTACTAGCAGCCTCCAAAAGTCCTATGGTCAATTCAAAACCCCTAGTCCCTCTGAAATCCTTTCAGAGCAACAAGAATGCTTAGGTGGAAGAGTCGGATTAAGAGTTGTTGGTATTAACAAAGTTATATTTGAGCCAAGGAAGAAAAAAGGAAAGTTGTTTACCTGAGCCAAGTCCCGTCTCCTCGTCTTCAGTGTATTGGTCCGAATGGTGACAGGTCGCTGAATTTCATTGGCTTCCAGAAAATCAATCAGCTGAAGTACAAAAGAGGGATTCCAGTTAGTTCAGCATTATTACAACACTATTGCATACATATGATTAAGGATATACCAGATTATAAAAAAACACATTTGTTCATTTTAGTTTCAAATGGTGGCAATAATAAAATATTTGGTAAACCAAAGCAGTAAAACATACCTCTGACACTGGAAAGATATCCAGAAGTTTGTCAATGAGGAAATTGTTATAGCTGTAATAAGTGGACAGGTCCTTCTTCAGAAGAGAGATGTACTCAGCTCTGTCTTTCCCACCCTCCCTCTTGGTCGAAAAGTGAGACAGAACATCCACATTGTCCTTTATTCTCTGGTGGATGGTCTGTAGGTCTAGAAGTAAAACACCTGTGCACACAGGAACAGAAAAAGAAACTCAGTTCAGACAAAGTCCAGAAGCACCAATAAAGAATATGTTGAAGACGGGAAACTGACTAAAATGAAATGGACAAATCTAATCTTACCCTCTTTTTCTACATCCTCTGCTCTAGGTAGTTTGAATGTATCCATCTCATCTATGTTAACCTGTACAGTGTCTTCTTCATCCATTTCTTCATCTCCACTCTTCCCCCCATCATTGTCCTCCTCGTCAACATCATCATCTTCATCATCAGTTTCCTGGTCCATTATCTCCTGTAGCTTCTTCTGCTTCCTGGCAGCTTTCTCTATGGGTAGCAGCTGCACAAGGGATGAAAAAACAGTGTTTTGCTATTATAAGGAATCTTTGTTGCCATTTTGAATGATCCTGAAATGAATCAATAATTCCACGTACCTCTCCATCACTATCCCCTTCCTTCTCTCCCTCAGCGCTGTCCTCCGATGCACCATAGTCATCAACCAGGTCATCGTCGTCTTCATCGTCGTCATCCTCAATTAACTGTATTTTTCCCTTCTTTTTCTGGCCCCCATCCTCCTCATCTTCTTCCTGCTCCCATTGGCAGTCACTGTCATCATCATCTATATGGTCAGCTTCACGCTTCCTTTTTGCTGGCTTCAACCATTCACTGTTTTCATCTGTGAATCCTTCAGACGAGGGGAATCAAATGAATTAAACCTTGTTGACATTTGTGGCGATGGTTTTGAGAACACAGTGAATGGAGGGTCGATCTGGCAATAGATCCACATGAACTAATATGATGTAACCCCTCGATGCTAATGAATAAACTGCAGCTTACCTTTTTTGGCTTCCTCCTTCACAGCGGTTTCCTTGGGCTTTTTAGTCACTTGAGCTCGCTTCCCCGCTCTACAAAAAACACCATAATCAACAACAGTAACAAACAGGTGTGACACTACATTAAACCTAGTGATTAAAAGTGTTTGCCAAACAAAAGACTACAGTATTACCGTTTCCTGGATCTACTTGACAGACGTTTTGGTACAGTCTCATCTACAAATGACAAACAGAAATAGTTAGTGAATATAATCTTCAGAGAGGGCTCAACATTCAGGCAAAATTTGCCAATGACACACTGGGCCAGAGCCCAAATGAAACAACGAGCAAGGGTCAAGATCTGACATGCTCAATACCAGGGCATTTTCTCTCTTATTTGAGTAAAATAATTTGCCGAACCGATTCAAAGATGATACAGGTTTTAAACGAGAGAAATTTTAAGAATAATGTTTTTTTTCAAGCACTTAATGCTAGTTGTCAATGGCCTATATTTTATATTTCATTGTTCACATATTGTAAAGAACAGGTATTGTGCAAAAAATAATAAGATGTTTCAGTTCTTGGTAAGCCCTGGGTTATAAGAGCATCATTATCACCTTCGGTTATGAACTTGGCTAGCTCAGTCTCTGCTCCTTTCTGCTTCCTGGTTTTCCGCCCCGGACCACGTTTCACATACGTGGTAGGATCCAATTTCCTGCCCATGACTGACACCTACAGAGGTAGCCTGGAGAGATGATGCAGGACTAATTAATATCATAATGGATTTGCACATGAAGGCACATGAGAGGGGAAACAAGGAATCATCCCACGGATTATGTGGGAGCTATGTTTTGGCAGAGGCTGGGGTAGCCTCAACCAAAACCAGGCTTTCCTAAATGTGAAGATTGGAGAAGTCTTTAAGGAAAAGGACAAAATAGAGTTGGGAACACATGTTGTGACAACACAAGGAGCTTAGATTTCTATCAAAACATTATATACACCTTTCCTCCAAATCCATACATCCTGGCTAAAACGCATTTCACCAGGCCTCAGAGTGAGCTGTGAAAATGACAAGATATGTAAATATAGCAAGGCGCTACACTTTTCAATTTGACTAGAATCCCTCTCAGTCCAGAGCACTTACAGTAAATAAATATTCACCCCCCTTGATTTTAAAATGTTCTCATGCAAAATCACTTGTTTCCTCAAGCTCTAGGCAGCAATGTCCCTATCCTCTGTGTTACATTTTTGATACCTCTCCCTGTGTACATTATTTTGCGTTGTCTTAACCGTAGTCTTTCACAGATTGCAGAAGCAGCCTTAATGTCAAAGGGTCAGATAGTCTGATGTGGTGCAAACTAAAATAGGTTTTCCTTTCTAAAATTCCCTCTGCTGGTCTCAGTTGTTTTGTTTTTTCACCCCACAAAATGAACCAAATATGTAGCACACTCAAACATTATGAAGCCATCATCACGCTTCAAATGAGGCAACACAAAGCTTTACTTTTATTTGTACTCTGTGTAGGCTATTGGTAATCCTTTTTTTCCACATGGTTAAGTCGTTACTGTAGAGTCACTATAATGTTGCTGTCCAGAGTACAATAACACCAGTGCCCTAATGGTGTAGTCTTATCGGATCTTATGTCCACGAAAATGTCAACCTGGTGCAGAGGCTTAGCGAGGCTCTCAGCTCCATGCACATGTCAGTGTCCATAACTACAGTAGCGGTAACTTCTTGTCCGAAGTCATTAGGATTTATGTTAGATTCATTGCCAACAGTTAACCTGTTTTTTAAGAATAATATCGATCAGAAAATAAACGCACCTAAAGAGTAGACTTAGACATTGATTGAGCTCACAGATGCGTAGGCTACCAGACCACAGATTAGGCCCTTCTGAGATCTGGATATTTAAATGTAACTGTTACAATAACGTTTAAAACTCCTTTAATACACCACGTGATGTGGGCATTGTGGATTAGTTAGTACACTCAGTTTAATGTTATAGTACACACATGTTCACGCGTTTTAACGTTATCCAATAATGGTATTCACAAACTATGTTCAACGAGATGTTGAATTACAGGCAATTTGCTGGCTAGTAAGTATACGCAAACGACACAAAGTAACGATTTAACTTTAGAACTTAAAATACTAGCTAAACGCATCCTTCAGACGACACACTTTTACATATAGTGGACGATACATAACTAGTTGGCGCTCGCACACTATAAAATAGCTCGCGCAGGTGGGTAGATGTTAACGCATGGTTTACGCATGCAAGTCCGTAATTATCTGGGGCACAAAAACATTACAACATGTATACTTACAAGAATCTTTCCAAATGCACCCTTTTAATAGTTCAATTACGTCTTTAGCTGATCCCTGATTGCTGTTTCGAGTGAAAATGAACCACATGTGATATTTTCGTTCGCACACGTTGAATCCCGGAAGAAACAAGCATGCCTTTCCGGCGCATGTGAGACGTAGTTACGTGACGAAAGCAAACGGTCGCGTTCGATACTTTTGTTATAATAATTATTTAACTTACAAAAACTAACAGTCGAATATATTAGTTATTAAAACACTTTGTATATATTTCTGTCGAGTTTGAATGAATCCCAGCCATAGCCTACACAACTATATGAAATAACATTGATACAAACTGAATAATTACATAAACGGTTGAGTGAAAGTGAAACATTTCAGTTGTTTTTGTATGTTAAATTATTATTATTTCAAGCAATCATCTAAAAACCCGTACCCCTAGCTAGTAGATTATATTTAAATTCTGGTTTGATATTTGATTAAGAAAAATGCAGACCGAAAGACCATATTAGATCATTGCACCAAACAAATTTATAATGTGAAAAATATGTGAATCCTTGGTGGCACTGACGATCAAGAACAATTATTAACCCTTCTCCTATCGACATGATGCAGTGAACGAATTGGAGCCTTCATCTTTTATTTTACTAGACCGTAAAATAATTTACAATCATGTAATTGGTTACGATTTTTATAATGGACTAAAATCCGGACCAAATATAAGTGTAGAATTTAACAAATAAATGTCATTCACACTCGTTCTTCTTATTATATTATAAAAATACATAATAATATTTTTGGTATATATGAATTATAAAATATTCTAGTAACCTGTTTTATTATCATACAAAACTCATAACACCGGCTACTGTAAACCTGTTGTATTCAGCATTGATAAAGAGACGAGAAGAATGAAATAGAAATGTAGGCTACTTTTATTAGACTGGTATTATTACAACATTGTTATGCGTTAATTTAACTTAAAATAAAAGTTTACATTTGAGTTTATAACACAGTTGTTCATGCGGTCTTGTTCTTATTATCGGATATCACGGTCAAAAAAATGTATTACTCCATGATTTTTTTTTTTCAATGCTTACTGATTTTTTCTGTAAGCAGTCCGCGTTAAATAGAATTCTCGAACGAATATTTGAAAATGGACTGTTGATTTTTGATAATTTTTATCGTTAAGGAATTACACATTCCCTAAATTGAAGCATACCAAATAACGTTTGGTAGTTTACTCCACTACAACTTATTACGGCCATGTCTAAGGGACAGTGACCAGAAAATATATGCAAACCGAGAGAAAACATGGTTGACATAGAATCAAAGGGAACGTGTGCTGTAGTCAACGAAGGCCAAAAGAAAGTAAAACGTAAACGGACAATGACATTAAATCACCCGATAAAGTCGCCGGTGAAGTCAACAATTAAAACTGGTGGTCGCGGCCTTGGGAAAGCAGGAGCTAGACGTTTGGGTCAGCTATTGAAGCGTGCGGTCCAAGAGAAGAAACATGTTACAGGAAACGAAAAGGTGCCAAGTGAGTAATTTATAGTAGCCTACTATGTATGTACAGTAAGGTTTAACTCTAGCTTCTTGACTTTTTGCATGAATTTGTTGCAAAATTGGTAGTCTGATTCCGGAGGTAACTGGAACCCCATGTTTCACTTAATCTGCATCTAGAGACTCCGGTTCGCCTGTTCAAGTTTCAGACTCAAACAGAGGTTGCATCTACAGCTAAATCCAGCGATTCAAGGCAGGTGAACTCTGTGCCCCGCGTGTCCCAGCTCATCCTTCGGGTGATTTCCCAGTGCAAGCACCGGGGTGGCATTTCAATGGTGGAGCTCAAGCGTGCCCTGTCGGCTGGTGGCTATGATGTTACCAAGAACAACACCCGTGTGAACTTAGCTGTTAAAGGCATGGTGACAAAAGAGACCCTGGTGCAGACAACTGGAGCTGGAGCATCTGGCTCATTTAAACTCAACAAGAAGGTAATAATGAGTAAAACATTTTCATTGTCGTTTTTTGTTCTAGATTGTTCTAGTTTAAAGTTATATATTCCACTGAGTATTAAGCAACTGATGCCATGATTCAAAATTCACTATATAACCTGTTTTCTAATTATTTGAGAAGTATTAATTATATAGATGTTTCTTTCTCTTGACCCTGTAGACAGTGACAGATGAGAAGAGACATATGATGAGAGGTCGTGGAGCCACAATGAAGGCAAAGCAGAAAAAACACATTTTGAATTCAGCAGTAGTAGGGAAAGAAAAATCCTTAAGACCGACGGGAAAAGCTCTGAAACAAGTGACCCAAACAGCTAAACCAGCGAGCAAGTCACAACAAAGAACAGGCAAGTCACAAAAACCAGCTGGCAAGTCACAAAAAAGAGAAGACAAGTCACAAAAAAGAGAAGACAAGTCACAAAAAACAGCTGGCAAGTCACAAAAACCAGCTGGTAAGTCACAAAAAAGAGCTGGTAAGTCACAAAAAAGAGCTGGTAAGTCACAAAAAAGAGCAGGCAAGTCACAAAAACCAGCTGGCATGTCACAAAAAACTGCTGGTAAGTCACAAAAAACAACTGGTAAGAAGAGAGTTGTAGGAAAGACTCCAAGGGCAGCAAGAGATAGACCAAAACAATTGGGCAAAAGCCATAAATCAGTAGATCAACCAAATTACCAGCCAATGTCCAGAAAACAGACTGCATAACCATAAGGACTGCAGGAAAAGCATTGAAATCAGCCAATCAGAAACCCCCACAATGGTTGTAACCCCCAGATACAGAGACCTACAACTATCAAAAGATGGAATGAGACTATGGACTGAGAGATTAACAAATTCAAATGTTGAAAAGCATTTCCCCCAAAGAGTGTCGAAATTGTCCCGCTTTACTTTAAACCACAGGTTTTAATTGAATCAGTCCAGACATTGCAAAATGTTTGTTTTTTATGGTGGCCAGTAGTCATAAATCTAGTTAAAACTACTGTTTATATTTGATCCATCATATTCATGTATACTCAATTTGATGATTAAAACAATAATATGAACATGTGATATTTTCCCTAAATTTTTAGTGTGGCACCCCCAACTTCTGTCTTGAACAAAGAACATCTCAAACGTAATGACAATATACAGTTTATTCCCACTGCATAATCACAGAAAAATGGTGCAATTACTACATTTAAAAATATATATATATTCCTTAATAACGAAGAAAATACTTGGTGCCAAGTTTTTGTAGGTGGCGTCTTCAGAACAGGATTCATTTATTTTGAATCATTTCCATAGTAAAATCACCATGCTGGGCACACAGTACATACACTCTTAGCAGTGTACAAATCCAGAGTCCACACAAGGTCATTGCTGAATTCAGAACCATGTCCGTACTGACAGCTGTCAACGCAGTTTCCCGTCAACTTTTCACAGCACACCCCAGACCTCCTCAAAGGCAGAGCACATCTTGGCACAGGTCAGGGCAGCGGAGAGAGGGTAATTACTAATGGACACGGTTTTCTCTGTATAGTCCACATTCACCTAGAACAGAGGAAAAGCATGTTTCAAACCAATGAATAATGCTTGAGCAAATTCGGCCTTTATGTTTTTAGACTGTATAAAAGAAATAACATAAACCCCAAATATTCCATCATTTCACAAGCTGTGGTATACAACGAGTGCAGAGAACTTCGGGGATGTAGATCAACTTGTTCGGTCACTGAACACAACTACTACTGACGTGTCGCTGTCTTAAGCATTACCCAGGTAAAGGCCACAAATTCAGTGGTTGACATTCCAGCCAAACGGTAGGTGGACATGACCATGATTGATGTAGTCCTGGGTCGGACAATGACTTGTGCTTCTTTCTTTAATTAAACCATCAACACTGCCACTACTGTCAGGTTTGGAAGACCATGCTTCAAGGATGGCTACTGGCAGAAGCCTGCATTTGGTTTTGTTCTAAATGAGTCATATTTCATTTCCTGACAAGTGCTATATAAAATACATCTTATTCTATAATCTTCCTAATCCACACACTACAGAACAATGGACCTTCCCCAGAGTATGATGAATTATCCTCCTGATATTTAGAGTGGAAGAGTCAACTAAGCAGACCGTAGACTTGTGCATACGCCATAACTCACCGCTCCGTGTGCAAATGCTCCGACCACAACAGCAGCAGGTCCCTCCTCAGGCACCACCGTGCGGGCATTAACTGCCTCCCCAGCTGAGAAGGAGGTGCAGAAGCGGGGACAACCGGGTGGCAGGTGGTCCGACACAGGGTTCTTGATGAGCTTTAGCAGGCGCTGGGAACTGTCAGATGCCCTCACACTAAGCTTGTGCAGGAGCTGGACTGGGAGGTAATGAAAAGACAGTACAAAGGGCTTAACATTCTGTTAGATTTGCCAGTGGCCACCTAGGTTAAGAAATATTATTAACCTGTTATGTTAGGTGCAAAAACAGTCAATTTCCACCTATAATGATGTACCCAAATCTGACAGGTATACCTGAACTCATGACCCATAGTTCAGTCCAAAAGACATTGAACAGTGTTTCAAAATGTGCCCTAGTCATTCCAGTATGGAGGCAGCAGCAAAAGTTCTAAACAGCAACAGCCTTACCCATAAGGCCACAGAAGCGGTTGAAGGTTCGGGGTATGCGTGTCTGCGGGTTGATCTCTATTAAGGCATTCCTTTCAGTGTGAATATACACCTGCAGGAGACCTGCTCTATTCAATGGACTGTCCATTAGCATCAACAAGCACTGGGGAAGAATCACAAGATATGGCCATGTTAAATGACGGGAGACAGATATCTGGTGTTCTGGGGGTCAGTGTGAAAACAGCAACATACCTGATGCGTGATGTCAGGGCGAATCTTTCCAGGGTCTCGTCCACTTTTGATGATCATACCCTTGTGCTGGTCGCAGTTCAACAGCTCAAATGTCTTTCCAACCTAAGGGGGAAAAAAATGTAAAACATGACTAACGTCCTCATGATCACTCGAATGTCACAGCATATGCAGAACGCAACACGCATCATATAATACACAGTAGCGCAGGACTGCTCGAAGAAGTGTTGGAGAACGTTGGGAACCATATTGCATTGGTGAAAGAAGCCGTTCATTTGGCTCACGAATTTTCCTATCTTGTTAATAAAAATTCATATGCGTCCATAAGGGGAAAACTTATTCACTAAAGATATATTAACACTACAGCATCAATAGCGCGTCTGTGCTCCATGTACATTTTTCAGAAGGCAACGTCAGAAAAAAAACAGCCGGCGATCTAATTACTAGGACAGGTAAGATATGACTTATTTGAACTTGCATTTCACGCTCTAACAATCTCAACATTCTTTCGCACTTACGTTCGAGATTGGTACTTTATTGTTTTGGGGTTATTTTTAGCATTTCAAACGAAGAGCCCTACGGGAGTAAAATGAACAGGCTTTTTCAGGTGGAGGGACCCAAAAGAGCGTCTCACCAGTCTCGGAATGCCCATCATTGTGATACATGAAAAACGAGTCTTTACCTTAACTGTTTCGAGCGTTGCCCCCTCTAAAATAACGACCAGCCGCCTTTCTGCCATGCGATCATGAAGGCTACGCATATGTTTTGCTTGTTTTGGTTCATATTCGTCTAAATGCTCAAGACCACGCTTTTCACATCCCTGGCCAGCCATGTTTTTTCTAAGTGGCAGTCGCGGAAATTACGCATCACTGAAAAAGGCGGAGTTTATTATCATTCTTTTAAATCGTTGAGAGATGGGTACGTAGACAAAAACCACGCCTAGCCCTGGACTAATACAGTAAGCTCTGTAGAAATGGCAAAAACTGAAAAAGTTTAAAGGAAACTTACTATGTCATGTATACTATATATACACTAACATATTATATGCTAACTTTGATTGCCTAATCAGAAATACAACCCCCTTCACAAACATGAAACTTTATTTTGTAGAAATATCAGCCACACATCTCGTACTGCTATATACATTCACAATATTCGTAATCAAACTTTGTTTCGCTAACACTGTTTGGGTCAATGTCACAGTCTCCTCACATAACTGTAATTGTATCCTTGAGGATAACAAGGTGCTTATGTACATAAAGATTCTACTTCATCCTCTACACAGTTTCAATTCCACTAAATACTCTATATTACTTATATTTCATTACCCAGTCAGAACCCTCTCATCCCTTGGACAATGAATGGCACTTGAATGATCACATTTGGTAAGTTGCAATTACATTTGTGCTTCGGCCCTTTAAATTTAAACCATGAGGAGATATGAAAATAGTCAGCACATCTGTAAGAAATCCTTTTGGGGTTTGTCAGGGCAGGTGAGGGTAGTAGGGCAGAGGTCAGAGTTTCCACAGATGACAGTAACCAGAAAGGAGGGTTCAAAGGGCATGCTCTCATGGTACAGGCCAGTGTCACAGTTGATCTGAAAAAATATATAAATAAATCAGTAAATATATAAAAACCTCCATTAGTAGAACCTTTTTATCTGGCAAAATGTCAAGCATCTGCCATTATAACCGTTGATCTCCTTTTATCCCTACCCGAATGAATGAGGTGAGGAACAGATGAATGTGAGAAAGGCCTGAGAGAGCAAAGTCCGAAGGATACATCTTCAAACTCTCTCTGTATGCCTGAGACACAGACACATTGATAACATGAGATAAAGAACATCCCTCAAACACGCGCATCTGATACCAACCCAAACAGCTGAGGTGCTGAATGCTGATATTGGAAAAGCTTAGATACCCTAGAGTTGACATCCCAGTGTCCTGACCTGTAGCGCCACCTGCAGGGCAGAGTACTGCATCCACATCTCCTGATGCTGCCTAGGTGTCAATGCCCCCACTCTCCCTCTGCCTTCTGTCACATTTGAGTACAGAGACATCACACACTCTGCTATGGACCTGGGAGACTCACTCTGAGAATGGACTAAAGAACAGGGAATGGAATATGTTTAAGGCACACAGAAATTAACATACACTAAAAGAGGGTAGAGAGGCAGGAAACAGGCTATTTACATTATTTGTGTCATTTGAACCACTATGCAATGTCATAACAATCCTAGACACTACATGAGAGCATATAGGTGCCTTACTGTTAGGTAAAAGAAGATGGAGAATATCCTTGGCCATCAAAGTCCCCAACACCCCAAAGTTTACCGCCCTGTGCCAAAACCATACAATCACCGAATTATGTATTTATTTAAACATATGATAAGATTGCATTCCAACAGTGTTTAGTTCATGACATGTAATGTAACATCCATCTGGGTTACCTGGGATAGGTAGGATGGAATAGAGGCTGGACAAACATCCCTATGGGAAAGATGAGCTCATTTCTAGAGAGAAATGGGGTGATGGACAAACTAGGGCAGAATATGGAGAGACAGAGTTATTGTTCTAAATTCGAATTTGTTTATAATATACAAAATCAAATATGTTTATAAAATAGATATCTAAAAGCACACAGACTTATCATGACAAATAAGATCTCACATATCAGCTCGTTCAGACTGGGAAAATTGTTTGTTTCGTCTCTTCTGCTGGAGAGAGAGAGACTGGATGTAGTTGGAAAAATAGTTGTGTTCATCGATTGTGACCTAAAAATAAAATAAATGGAATAATAAAACTACCAGTGGTTACAAAAGAATGCAGACAAGAACAAGCTCATTGGGGTCAACAGCTCTAGTATTAAAAGTCTCTGACAACCAGTAACTGAAGGCTTGCTAGAGCACATCCCTGAGCCGGGAAGTTGAAAAATCAGTCCTTCTGGATCTAAGCATAGCAGTTAACCCTAATTACTCGCATGTTATTGCTATAAATGTGTTTTCAGTGAATTTACCTGATAAATTATGGCAAAAATATGGTACTACCATGAATGAAATAATCTACCTTTAAATATAATTGGTTCAGCTCAGCTTCACTGACGGTGTTGTTTTCAAGTCTTGGTGTTAACGACCAAATCTAGTAACACACATAGTATCAATTTAAATGATAATTAGAATTCACAGTTATGTTTGAATAAGGGTTTCAGTAAATTACATTCAAGTTTTACCTTATTCAAAATAGAAATACGAGAATCCTCATCTGTCCAAATTACATCGGCGAGTTTGGACTTGATAGAGGAAAAAATATTCTGAACCATCTCCTCTGCCTTAGAAAACAGATAATAAAATTCCATGACACTTGATAACATACACATTTATGAATAAAGAATTATATATTTCATTGTGGTCGCCCTTTCACACACGTTACTGCAATATATAGCCCCGGAAAAAATGAAGAGACCACTGCCCCTTTTTCATTCCTTTCCCAAAAAGTTGAAAAGGAAAGTTTAGAGTGAGGAACAGAAGCGTTCAATTTACAGTGGTCTCTTAATTTGAACCCTTCTGTTACTCACTCAAAACCTTCCTTTTCGACTTTTTTGGAAAGGAAAGAAAAAAGTGCAGTGATCTCTTCATTTTTTCCGGAGCTGTATATTGTGCTGTCTTTGTTGTCTCTATGCAGGCATGCATGTACACCACTCAGACACAACCTCTGACCTCTATGTATCCAGTGGTCTCTCTCAGTAAGCGTGTCAGTATCCTATCAAATCCTTTCTCGGTCTGCAGGACACACTGCCTCCAGCGAGGGACATCCTGAGAGGAGCAAATATCAGTTAACTATATTTAACAGACAAACTGATCGATAAAAGTCAGTGTAGATCCAATACAAAGAGTAACTGGTCATGTGCAGTCCATTTGTTACTTACCTCCTCTTCAGTCCCCAGTGCTAAGGAGAAGTTCTTCTCTGTCTGAGCAAACCTGGAGTCCAGCGCAGGTATGACAGTGTGGAGCAGACTGAAGACCATAAAGGTGTGAAGAGGGCCACTGAACAGAGACGCGCAGGTATCAGACAATATGTGAATTGATCGCTCTATTATTTAGTATTTACATTTTCGTCATTTAGCCGACACATTTATCCAGAGCATTTTTCAATAGCAAGTGCATGCATATTTATTTTAAATTGTACCGTCCCCTGTGGGAATTGAACCAACAATGCTGGCATTGCAAACATACGCTGTAACCAGCTGCGCTACGAAGAAACCTTCTTTATACACGCATAGCATAATAACAACACTATATGTGCAAGATACTTTGTGTAATTACAAACCTTCACACAGACCTGATGGTTCGTTATTTTTTTTGGTTTTATTAGAGCTTCCTGATATCGGAAGCATCCTTTTCTTAGAGAGCAGAGGAGGAAAATGCATCCTTACAGCCACTGACGTAGCGTGTTGACCCCACTCCCAAGCACCGTCCCCGGCAACAAATCTTACAGAATGGTATGTACACACGTGATCGTGCCGTGTAGGTACTAGCTTCGGTTTGTGATGACAGAATAGAAACACACAATATAAAATAGAAATCCAAAATATTTTCCAGATAGAGGCCAAGGGCCGCCCCCCCCACCCACCTCCTGCACATACAGTTATGTGCATGCTTACAGATCTGCTCAGGCGTTTCTTTTACGTTTGCTATTTTAAGCAACTTACTTATGTTTTATAATAAACATTTGGATTCATTTAAAATACCTGTTACTCAATTCATGCTTGTCCAGCCATTTGCTAATTATGCGGGACATGTGGATAATGTAAGGAAGGTTGTGGAGGAGGACATGATCCGATTGGCTTACAGGATGGGGATGAAAGGTGGCCTGTAGACAACCCAGCCAATCAATGGCAGGGGCCAGGGTCTGTGCAGAAAAAAAAGATTCATTCTGAGAAAATCAGACACACGAAATACCAATAGGTCTGTTACTGAGTCAGAGGTAGTTAATTAGTGTACAGAGAAGGGAGAAGATTGAGAGACAGCAACCTGTAGCTCCTTGATGGTTAAGCGTTGGTACAGCAGACCCTGCTCCAGACGATGGGTTAGAGGAGAGGCCTCCACAGCCAATTCAGAAGACAGGGAGATGAACAGACCTACATGGATGCTGGTACTGCTGAAGGGAAAGCCTAACAGGGCCAGCAACCTTTGACACGAGGCAAGGAACGGACGCAGAATCTTGGGGAGAAGATATCCAGAATGAGCATGGGGGAAGAAATGTTGCCAACTGGTAATCTATGTATGGACGTGTCCTATATACTTAAGCAATAAGGTATGGAGGGCTTGTCTTACGGTATAGAACATATGTACACATTGTGATACAGTGTCATATGCTATTGTCTTTCAGCCAATCATCCATTAGGGATTAAAGGAGCCATTTATAATGTAGAATAGATAGAGGTTTACCTGCGTGTTTGCTTTGGACTTCAGAGTCTTGTTGCTCCATTCAATTGGTATCTGAAAATCTGGCTGATCAATCTACGGTAAACGGGTGTATAAATGGATAGTGGGTGGGGTGTATATTAAGCTCCTGTGAAAAATGCTCTGAAATTGATACATTACTGTATATACTAGAGTACATCCATTAAACGGATAGTTCATCCAAATTACACAATGACGTTCTTACCCTGTAAGACGGATGTAGAACTGTGTAATGCCTTGTTATGCATTTTACAAAGAAAGGTAATTACCCTAAGCCACTTTCAGACTGTTAGTTGCATTATACTGTACTGAAAACTCTATTCTGCTCCCTGAATCTAGATATACTGTAGTGAAACTGGAACTATGATATACTCAACACGCATATCCCATTACATTAGATGCTCGACACCCACTGGATATGATTCTCTCCCTATGCACTGTCACTAGCAGCATTACACAAAGTAACATTGTGAGTATACTTAGCGATTCAAGGTCATTCTGATGATAGCAAATAATGCTGTACTTTAATTTCCCTGTCATTATTTCCAAATTGTTATATTATCAATTTGTTGCATAAGTTCCATGAAAGTTCTGGTAACCAGTATTAGCAATATTCTTTTTGTGAATCATGTTTACATTTCTGAAAATATCGAATGCATGTCATGGTTAAGCCCTTGTATGATTTGAACATGATGTGTGAAAAGCTATGATTAATATTGATACTATGACTACATAAATTTTTAAATACATTTTGGTCATGGAACTTTCTACAAGTGTCATATCCACTCTAATAGATGTTGTTGAGCTTCACTATGAATTGAAGATTATTTCGGATGATTTGGAAAATATACACAAAGAAATGCTAATATAGGTGCCAAGACTTAGATGGGAGTTGTGCCAAATCAGCTGAAAAGGTTGTATTTGCAAACAGTGCCAGCGAAACTAAACTAAAGCATGGATTGCAAGCAAACCTTGTCCATAGACTGTCACCTTGTAATTTGGTGAACTATCACACATCCAGAACCCCGATTTTACTGACCTGTATGTACATCTTGTCTCCCTGAGTATCGTTAGGATCCTTGCCTACATAAACATTAAAGAAAGGGAAGGTGGCATAGTCCCTCATCAGTAGATAGAGAGTAGAGTTGAAATCCGTCTGGTTCCATGGACCTGATACTGCCCAGCCACCCAGCTATTGAGAGTTTTTCCCAGAAGGGTAGAGAAGAGAAAGAGTTTTTCCAGAAGAGTAAAGCAGGCAAAATTCATCATCATCATATACCACCAATCCATTCCAATGATCTGACCTGCTGGACTAGCAAGAGGAAGGGTTCTGGCCCAGATTTTTCAGTCGGCCCGGTGTCCATGCAGGACCGGTAGAACCCGCAGGCCTTCTGCTTTGCCGAGTCACCTGGGCTGGAGCAGTTCTCAGATTCTGACAGAGCAAGAACGGCAACGGCTTGAGGATAAAACGTCCTTGCATTTTTCTCTTATAACACTCGTACATTTGAAGCTATATAATCTTCAGGCTGTGTGTAAGCTTTGCATGACAGAGAAGGTATCTGCTGAAGGAGCAGTGGGCCGGATGCGAAGGCCATGGTACAGCAGGACATTCGGACAGAAGGCAGCAGCCCAGATAGACGGAGCCCTCTAGGCCCCAGGAATGATGATCCCAAAGAAAAGACAACACTTGCAGAGGAGAGCAACATTTCTAGATTCTCACCCAAGACATCCCTCATTGCCAGCAGTAATGCATCAACCCTCCCTGGCATTAGGTTCACTGGAGCCCCATCGCGTCTGAATGTCCGTCTCCCCGACTCTCTTCTCTCTTTTTCAAACCACGCCGCCCTGCTCGTGTGGCCCTGTGGGTGCAGGGGGACATTCTTGCCTCTTTGTCTCCCCCTAAACGACAGAGAACCCCAATCCTTATAGCCACAGGTATCCAGGAAGTAGTCACAGGGCTTAGCGAAGGGGTCGACTGTGACTGCCAAGTGGGCGGCGACCCTCTGACAAGCAGGGGAGGTACACGGAGGAGAGGCTGGTGGTTTCTCCGCTGGGATGTGCTGATGGAAGATGTAGATCAGACCGAGTATGGAAAGACAGAAGGGGGAGCCCAGAAGGAGAAGGAGCCTGTGGTGACGTTTCCAAATCCGGGGCCGCGCCTCCTCTTCAGCCCGGTGCTGGGGCTCCGGAAAGGGATCGGGATGAGGCTGGGAAAAGGTTTCAGGCTGTGGCTTAGGGAGAAAACGGTTCTGGGGGTCAGGAAGGGCATCAGACTGGGGCTGAAGTTCACAGTCAGTCTAAACAAAATGTAAAAAAATACGATCCAGTTCATATCAACCCTACTATGACTGATGTCTACCTCTGTAAACCTCTTAATATCCCAGTTTTAACAGGATCATACATCAGTGTACAACTTAATGTAGTGTTAAGACTTTGGAAAATGTGTAGCTTTCACCAACATTTATCTTCCAAAAAAACGATGCAGTGAGCAGAGTTGAATCAGCAAGCAAACACATGGTTTACACCACCTAGAAGCAGCATTAGATAATGAGGTCCTTCTGCAGGTCTTACCTGAGGCTCGGCGGGGTTTTTGGCCATACTTCTGTCTCTTATTCGGTCTCTGGGTTAAGGCTATTGCATTCACCGACGTTTCTTTCTCCCTCGCACGTAACCTCCAGGCCTCTATCTCACTCCGTCAGCTAGCTGTCATTTCGGCTCTATCTTTTTTCATCACTCACTTCTCTCCCCCATTGACATTCTGATAAAGAGTTACTTCTCACGCTCTCCCCGACATGACCGAGTGACGTTATGCCGAGCGGGGCTTTGACGTGCACGTCGGGGTGTTTGCCCGTGGAGGGAATACTCCAACTCAAGACCAGGCACACAAAGTTAACTGAAACATCAATCAAATGGGAGAACCCTGGAGTTGGTTAACAGCCAGGGAAATGGGACCAGCTCTGACACAGAAACAGTTGCTATACATTGTCATGCTAAGAGGACAAGCGTTTCTCAGAAAGGAGAAAACACATGTGCAAGCATGCCCATCTGTGGCCCTATCAGTATAAAAAGTGTCTGGCCTGAGCTGATAGAGACATGATAGAGGTCAATCAGGCCATTTCGCACGTCATGGATTAGGAAAACGCTGAGGGGCAAATACTGCTCCGACTTCCTAATGAACCAATGAATGCAACAAAAAAAAACATGTATTTCAGCATCTAGGAGTTTTATTTTGAATACAGTATAATGAAAGAAGAGAAAGACATGTACTGGTTGGCATGTTTGGGACCGTAAACATATACACATTCACACAAATAAAAAAAAAGCAATTTATAAAATGAAAAAAAAAAACAAGGCAATCATTAAATAAATGAATAGGAACAAAGTGGTGTTTCTAATGTACCAGCATACAATTGGTCTCCAAGTGATGACAACAGTATGGTCACATGTTCAGAGAGTCATATCTGGGACAGATGTTAGGTTTGTCCTTGGTGTTGTGGCACTATGCTAGTCTAGGGAATGTGCAGAAGATGGTGTTAGGGGCCACACCAGTCTGAACCAGTGTGAGGGGAATACTGTGGTGCACAACACACAACAAAGTTTCACATAAATATCAAACAGAGAAAAAAAAGCACTCAATCAAATACAGTACAGTGAAATTAGAAGCAGAGTAACTAACTGATAGACATTAAAATACACTAAAATTAGTATTGAAAACAGTAGTATTAATTGGAATAATATGAGGAAAGAACAATGTGTTAAGCACACAAAAAAATGAATAGTGAATTCCACCCCAAAGGCAGTGAGTTTAAAGTTCGATGCATGTGAGTGACCACTAAGTGGGTCTGAAATACGTTCAGACGTTTTATCAACACTTTGAAGTGAAGCTAGGAGTTGTCTAGAAGCTGCTCCTACAAGCAACGGCCTAACTGTGCCGACACTGCTGTGCTCTCATTTGATCTGGTACAAGTTCATAATACTGAATCAGTTTTAGAACAATATACAGGGCCGAATAGCATTTTGGAATCCAGATGTTTAGTGACAGCATTTGTAAATAGCATTAATAGATGCATTATTTATCTAGTCTGCATGTGTGTTCAGTGAGCTAATGATATTACAGGTATGAGATCTTATTAAATCTATTGACCTTAAGGCAAACTAATGGAGTCGTGGAAGGTCCTAAGGTAGTTATTTGAGCATAACTACTGATGTAAGATCAGATATCCCTTTAAATTAGATTAGGGACGTTATTAGGGATATGACAACCTGATTCGAGATCTGTAATTAATGACAAATCTGCTTAGAACACAGATCCAGTTCAAAACCTTGCTGCCCTTGCTAAACTACATTACTCAACATGAGATCATAAGAATGAATGAGTGCTTGCAAATGCTTAACCGATTTGTTCTTGGTAGCGTACAACTGCAATATCAAATGATCTTAACATGCTCAATCACACTTTCAATTCTTTTCAAATAGAAATACTTTTAAAAGGTTGATCTTATTTCTCCCTAATTGCGAGGATAACTGAGTGTAGATGTTACATGCCTATAAAGCAACACACACACAGACACACACACACACAGACACACACACACACAGACACACACACACAGACACACTTTAGCCCTCAAACTACATTTCCTACAGCACACTGCTCTCCTACCATCATGGTATGTTGTTCTGTAGGTATGCTTGCAGGCACTACATCTCCCAAAGTGCTTTAGGTGGCACCAGCCCACACATGTTCGACCCTACGGGAGATTCAGGGGAACATTAATTGGTCCTGGTGCATTGGAATCAGGGGGTTATACTGTCACGTCTTGGTAAAAGGTTACCAGTAGGAACAGATGTAGGATAGACTAACCACCTCCACACCTAACCATAATCAGTACAGGGCAACGTCTTACAACTCCACTTTCCCTTCCTAACACTGAAACAACAAAGGCAAAGAGAAATATTAAAGCAGGATGGTAAAAAGTGAAACCATATCAAATATTTCCCCATCACTTTAAAGATGTGAGTAGGAAAGAAAGCCATCTTTGACTATTTGGGCACACACTGCCCATGGCTAAGCTGTGCTTGTGCAAGTCATGCTGGGAGATTCAAAGTAAACAGAGAAATTGCCATGACAACACTGTGGCATTAACACGTTTGGGGGAAGGGGGGGTTGGAGGGCAGAAGCAGGAATAGAGGGGCATCTCTCAATGCAGTACATTACCTCTGAACCAAGAGACAGGGAATAACCAGAAAGAGGACAGGGAATTACCAGAAAGAGGACAGGGAATTACCAGAAAGAGGACAGGGAATTACCAGAAAGAGGAGAGAGGGAAAACCTATCTGCATGCAAACATACTCTCAGGCACGCATATACACACACACCCATACAACCCACCCACCCTCCCCTGCTGAAATGACAGAATGGCAGAAGCTGAATGGATCCTGTGCCTCGGATTTGGTTCATAGTTTGGCTTGAATCGTTGATGTATCCACCAATCACGCCTTGGCCTTGGCTCGCTGGGTGTGGCACTTCATGCACAGGATCTTGCCATCCAATGGGTAGCAGCCATCTGCATCAGCCTCTATGGAGAGGGGTCGGGAACAATCCTGCACCCGGGAAGAGAGATGGTCAGAGTTTTGTAGCTCTTCCTTAATGGGTTCACAGTAAAGTAGCTGTAGGCTGTCTCTTGTCCTCACCTCACAGCGGTAACACTTGAGGTGGAAGTTCTTGTCCAGGGCCACAACCCTTACAGTCTCCTCACTGCCAGCATCTGGGACGATGGGTTCATTACAGCTCACACACAGGGGGGAGAAGCGCCTGTGGCCAGGGGGGTTTAGATGGCCATTAGAGCTCAGTACTACAGACCAGTCGCTCAGCGACACGTGCAACACACAGAGAAATGAACAGGACATACCTGTGGTAATCTGGGACACAGTAGGGGTTGTTGTTGTCATCCGTGATGAAGGGCGCCCCCTCCAGGCTGCAGGCACATGTGCAGCAGCGGAAACAATGGGCATGGAAGCACTGGCCCACGGCCTTCAACACGCGGTCGGTTATACGCTCACCGCACCGTGAACACACGGCCAGGGAACTCTGAGGACACACACCAAAGTACACAGCATTCTGGTAACTTCCCCAAAACACCAGAAATCCTGTTTGGAGGATTCTGAACTCCCTGTTTATACCCACACAATTCTGGGAATAAACCAGGAATTCAAGAGAATCAGTGAACTGTTATGAAAACGTTGCAACCCTGGTTGTGTAGATCTACCAGAGTGAGAGACTGGACGGGAGGTGCGAGTACTCACAGTGTAGCAGTCCTCACACTGTGGAGCCCCGTCACGGTCGTAGAACTGCATGCCCTGCAGGGGGCGCTGGCAGCTCATACAGCAGAAACAGTCAGAGTGGAACAGTTGGTTCATGGCTTTAACTGCTGGCTGGGAACGAGACAGGGCCTCGCCGCACTTTCCACACACATCTGTGTGAAAGACCGACAGAGACAGAGGGACGTGGAAGATAGAGAATCAAAGGGGGTGAAATAGACTGACAGAAACAGCCATGTTATTACCACACAAATCCGACGCAAACTATGACCGGAGGACACTGTTCACATTTCAACAGGGATATTTCTAAATGTGAGAACCAGCAACACACTAGAGTGTTGTGCAAGCAGGTCCAGGTATCCAGACACGCTGAGCATGGTAGTATGAAACAATGTAGGACTGTCAACCACACAAGCTGCAGCTTGTTTTGACTCCCACTCCGGGGACGGAGTGCCCCTTCTGATATCTCACAATGTCTCCGTTTTGAAAAAGCTATGTTGTTATGCATGCTTCTTCTGTGTTTAACCAACACCAGCCTCGGCCATTCCACGACCCGTTAACAAGCCTGATGTGTCCGTAGGAAGGGAAATCTGGTAGTAAGATTCAGTGCAGGCTGGACAACGACATTGTGAGAAACAAGCATTCATCCCAACACATCATGAGTAAGTTAGTATGTAATGTACGCAGCGCTCAAAAAGGTAAACAATGAAACTAAATCTTTTTGCTGTGTGACCAGGCTTTTTCTGTGCTCCAGGGAAAACATCTTAAAGATAACTATACTAATGTTTCACTGTAGAGAAAGAAGTGTGGGCAGATTAGTTGGTCTCCAAGTTGCACGATTACTACAGAGAAAACGCTTTGTTTCTTGCCACAAACACTGGAGTAAACATTTCTATGTATAAACGGTGCCCGCTTATTCTGACGTGTAAATTTTTCTTCCTATTTGGTCGTTTGTTTGCCAGACCGCATACGCGAAGCCGGTCTAGAAGAGCGAATGTCTCTTACTGAGGGAGTGCCTGCCGGCCTGAATGATCACCCCATGTTAAATAGCGTAGTGGTTAGAGACGTGGGCTCTGGAACAACAGGTCCCGCATTTGACCTCCCATAACAGTCAAAATGCATTATGCCAAAACTTTGCTGGCTACAACCCTACGTAGTTACGTTATAGGAAGCCTAAAATGAAACGGTTTTAGTGGATATTAGGATTTGTTCAAGATAGACAAACTTTGCTGGCTTAACCATCTTTTCACTTGATGAAAAAGTCCATTATCGTCAACTATATTAATACAGTAGTTACTCTAACAATGTCATTCACGAATGGATAATAAGCTGTTAAAACCAGCCAGTGGCAAAAGCCATACAGTTAATAGATACTATTTGTGGTGGAGGTAAACTTAATGAGAAACGTTAGGCAGTTTAACCCTAGGTGACGGTGTCTAACAAAATATTCATACTTGGTGTGGAGTTACTGAGGGATAATCCTGTTCAGAGGATTCTGTACAGTTCGGTGGCGACCCAAGTCCGATTCTCGAGAGGGCAGCAACGACCAACACATTCTATCGCGGTCCGGCTGAATAGGCTTGCCTGGTTTCTTGTTTATATTCGTGTTTGGATGCCTGTGTGGTAGTATGGAAATGTGAACTCGGGGACAACAGTTTGTAACTGTAGTTCATGTCTGATGCACCTCTTTATACACCCCATTAAAATGTGTCTAAAAACGAATGGTGAACATTTAAAAACAACCATATTATTTTCAGTTCTGCCACTGCTATCTGAATGGGACATTAGTGACATACCTGTAGGTGGAGAGGTAATGACCGGAGCATGAGAGTCCATGTCTTTGATGAATGCATGGGTCATTCTCTCCAGCTCCTCCACCTCCCTCATGGACAGAGGGACACCTCCACCTGGGACAGAGACTGGGCCAGGGGGCGAGGGCTGGGGACACAAAAACTGATTTAACTGTCGTAATACACATTGAAGTGTCAACACACCTAGTCACTCTCCTAACCTACCTTTGATGAAGTGGGCTGGCTGTAAGAAGAAGGGGCTGATGTCATCGTTTTGGGCTGAGGGGGGGGTACATGAGGGGACGGGCTCACAGTCATCTGAGAACCTGTGGAAGAGGGCTTTGGGTGATTGACGGCTGGGGGAGCCATGGGGTTGGCTGGAGGGGCGGGAGGAGCAGAGGGAGCAGGAGGGAAGGAGCTGGCGCCATGGGAAGGCACTGGAGCAACTCCAAATGGAGCCGGAGCTTGGTTCTGGTTCTTCAAGGTTACAGGAGGCACGGATGTCCCAGTCTTCACCCCCCCAAAAGCCTTAGGGGCCACCACTGGGGCCTTAGCCAATGGCTGTGATGTAGGGGGGGGAGCAGGAGCCAATGCAGAGTTGTCATTTGCCTGTCTGTTTGTCGATCGGAGTTTGAGCTCCTTGGCCCATGGTGCAGGAGGGGGCTTGTCTCCCATCTCTGGAGGGGGGAGGAAGGAGAGGTTGGGCTTGGGCGTGGTAGGAGGAGGTGCTGTTGGCTTAGCGGCAGGAGGAGGAGCAGAGTACTGGCTGGGCAACTGGAAAGACAAGAAATAAAACATTACACAGCTTTATGTACTACAATGAGGAAACAACAATGGCCCTCGTACCCTGATGTTCAGCTGTGATGAATCCCAGTGTATTGTGATGAGTGAGGGGGCGGACCGTTCTGATTGGATGTCCATCCACCACTGATCAGTCTGGCCCCCGCATGCAGGGGAACTTGTGCTTATCAGTATCATTGCGCTTGGGCCAACACTCCTTCTGCTCCGATCCAGGTCCTCCCAGGCCCGAAAGAAACACTCCATTTATGGGCCTGTCTCCGGGCCAACCGTCTGGAGCACACGGACCGGACCACGATGGAGGGAGCTACTATTCATCATTCTGTATGTCTCCCTGTAACACTCCCGTCTCTGTGTGTCTGTGTGTGCGTGTGTGTGTGTCATTGCCCGCCGTGTGCATTTTAACCCCTTCCATCATTAGGGAAGATTCACAGGCCCTTGACCTGCCTGACAACTTAGCCTACGATAACTGACAGGACAACTGCTAATGCATTACCTCATTTCATAGCACCACCGTGTCAGTCTACTATTCCAACATTCCAGAGTGTGTTGAAACCTGCCCTCCCCCCAACCCCAGCTTGGGGACCATTGGAACAGCTTACTCATCCAAGAGCAGTCAACCTGAACAGACAGCCAGCCATGCTTGCCCAACTCTCTGACTGACTCACCATTCCTTTTCTTGACTTGGGAGGCCCATACCTTCTCGTTATTGTCCTCTCTCTGTTTATTTCTCTCCATCTTTCATAATGTCTTACGTCTGTTTATCTTCCCCAGTCAAAGTCACTCCAATTCTCTCTCACACACACACACACACACACACACACACTCCCAGGCTCAACTTGTTTCTACTGTAGCAGTTTGCTTATTCTAGTTTTCCCCATTGGTTTACTGACATTGCGGTCTCACAGAATGAAACAGCCATGTCTGTATTTCCACCCCCCTCCTCGGTCCTTCACTGTACCTTGGGGTTGAAGGGTCCTCTGTTCTCCATCTCAGACAGCAGATCAGTCAGGGAGTCCAGCTGTTTGTCAAAACTAGTCTGCTTCTGTACCAGACGCTGAAGAGAAACGGAGGAAGAGAAAGATGAAATACAGGCAAATGACAAATGTTTAATGAGAGGCCCAATCTTTATGGGAAATATGAACGCAGACTCAGGCTTTTACCCAAATTATAAACTTGTGTCACTTGAGAAGGTGTGCAAAAGAGTCCACCATCAAAATTGAATTTGCATGGGTCAAAACTTAAGAACTCAGATCCGCTCAGGGAACGGACACACATGCTTATCGAAGACATCACTAGGGTAGATGAAGCACGGATGACAGATCTGGCCATCAGGTCTGTATGAAAAGTACCTACTACAATTTTAATGAATTTGATTCTTGATTATTAAACCAGACTCACCTGAGAGTTCCCCAAGGCACTAGGAACACTGCTAGGAGCAGAGACTGGGAGAGGGGGGGGGGTGGAGGAGGAGGAGGAGACGCAGAATGGGGGAGACAGGCATTATCCTCAGACGGGGCAGGGGGAAGAGGTAGGTCATCCACTGCGGGAGGGGGTGGAGCAGGGAAAGCTGGGGGAGGGGCATCAGAGGCTGGGGGTGTAGTTGCACAATCCGGGGGAGGGGCTGGCAGCTCATCATCCAGTGGAGGAGGAGGGGGTGGGAAGTCTGATAGAAACGGGTAAGGGAGATTGGTTAAATCAAAGGTGTGTCAATTATATGGTATCTAACAATTCTGTTAGTTTTCAAATCCTGTTCACTCCATCCACCCCACCATGACAATACAGGTCAACAAAACAGTGAGTGCCGGTTCTAGCCTTTGGGGGCCCTATGCAAAATTGTATTTGTGACCCCCTCTCCACAATGGGTCGAGGGCTCCCTAGCAGTCGAAGGTCCCCGTAGCTTTCAGGGGCCCGCTTATGTCGCTTATGCCTGGAGCTGGCCCTGAGGACAGTGAAATATTACTGCCGCAAATTACACTTAAAAGCAGTGGTTAAAGTGAGAAACTACAGTCTGCTGAGTTGATGAAACACCAGGTTCAAACTCCGCAAACTGAAACGCTGATCGGAAACACAGCTGAATATGTTCTGCTGCAATATTAAAATAATAACATGTTAAGTCAGGTCAGAAAAACTACCTCTCACTGTCATAACCACACCATGGCAAGATATGGAAAAGACATAAGTCATAAAAACACCACAAACGACCATGAAGGCCAAATGGTCAGATCTACAGTCTTAAGTTAGTAGTCTCCTGAACACAAAAGGTATCCATTAGAGATGTGCATGACAAATATTTTCACTATCGATATTTCCTCAGCTTTTGTCGTCGAATGGTCGACCCCACCCACTCATGCCAAAGAGGTACTAAATGAAATAAAATGTCAATTGTAATCTATGTTATATAAGAAATTCATTGTTTTATTTAAAAAGGTAGTTAACCTCAATAACGTTTTAGTATGAACAATTAGGCAAGATAAAATTTTACTCGAGAGACGTTACTGGCTTATAGTTACGAGTGCAGGTGGAGAAGGAGCCGGTAGTAGGAGTTGGAGGAAGAAATTCGTTTTATTGCTTAAGTTCAAATGCCATATTGTAAACAATCTTAGCATGGCGTTGATTACTTTACTACCAGAAAAATATTGCCTTTTACTTTTGGTAACCAAATAACTAAATAGCGGTGATAGTTAACAGCTCTCTCCCCACCCAAGCCCATTCTTAAGTCCTTGGTACCTAATGTATAGGTGGAAACAGGAATGTCTGGAACCAACATTAGCATAAATCATAGGTGTGACCCTGGTGCCGGAGTAAAGCACCAGTGGAAACACGGCATAAGGATGATTTCGGGTCAGACACGTGATGATGAATGGCATTCATGTTTCATGAATGAAAACTATTACCTGTACAGAGTGATGGTGGAGGCGGAGGCATCTCTCCGACTCGACCAATGACAGCTGTGCCGATTCCACGTGTTGAGGATGCCAGTCCTGGGGGAGGAGATGGGCCTGGGGGAGGAGATGGGCCTGGGGGAGGAGATGTATCGGACTGGCTTTTGGGGCGTGGCGGGGCAACTGAGGCAAACTTCTTTGGTTGGTTGTAGAAGGAGGGTGGGGTGACTTTGAAGTTGAGGGAGGAGGTGACCATGAAGGGCTTACTGCTGCTGGAGTCCGCCATGTTGTCTCAATCTGAGGAGAAGGAGATTAGTAGGAGGAAAGCCCAGTTATTTAGGGGAACATTGTGCAGAGCTTCTTTAACCAATCTTAATCAAACCAAAGCTCTATGATTTTACAAATTGGATTTGCAACAAATTTCAGCAACCAAACAACTCATTATAAAATGTCATGTGAAATAGATGACGTAGTACACAAAAAGAAGACACCGTTCTTGGTGAGCTCCATCTGTCTGAAATTATGCAGAAAAACTCCACAATGCATCTTTAATTAGAAAGATTAGAGGACAAACAGAATCCATTCCAAATCCATACAACTTTAATGAACTTTGTGGTGTAGAACATAAGCCAATGGAGGCTGCCAACTGTTAGAGAACTGGCTGCGTTACAGAGGAGGTCTAGCAAACCTGGAGCCTGTAGAGGGATAACAGTGACTGAAGCTAAAACAACCCTTTGATGTAGAATGAACCAGGGTGCATTAGCTTATCTGAGGCGGGCACACAGCTATTGAAACTAAGGGGAACTATTTATCTCTGGCGAGCTACGTAGGATACATTAAAAAAAAAGAACAAAAACCGGCAGCCCAAATACAGGAACGCCCGTAAAGCAAGAGAACATATGCAAGGGGGCTCTAAACTCAGGTTGGTGACTAGGTCAGACCTGTGACGGTAAAGCCACGATAACACGTTCGTATGAGTTTGGTCAAACAGAGGGTTAACTGTACGAGTTAGCTCAAATATTTACCTCACACATGTTTGCGGTTTAAAATGTGGATGTTACTTCAACGGCTGTATATCAGATTCCTCCCAGAGTCAGAACGTGTTCCCTCTAACGCCTATGACCCAGTCGAGTTCCCCCTCAGTACCCCACTCGCTTCCTATCGCCGTAGGCCCACTCTACGCCGTACAGAAGGCATGGATGGGGCCCGGCTGGCACAGGTTAAGACCAGAACTGAATATGTCCATAACGACTAAGGGTTTTGTTGATGACAGAGTTAGACCATTTAGGAACCACAGCCTTTCAGAAAACAAGCAGGTTTTCTGAGGCTTAGTTTTTTTTTGGAAGAAAGAGAAGTGACCCGACATCAGTACATGCTGTGACGTGTGTCTATAATGCATGTGACCGATCAGCTGTCAGAGACGCCATCATTTACAACTTAATACGACTTTCATTAGATGTAATATCTGTTTAAGGGACTGAAGTCAAATCCAAATGTTTCCTGGTTTGAAAGAGGTTGTTGGCATTTGGTGGAGTCCTCGGTGTGAGTAGGCCTAGCCGTCAACTGATGGGGCTAGGCACAAGTTCTGACAAGCTAAAAATATCAACGAAAATAATCTGACTCAGGCCTCACCGCAGTCTATCTTGAAAACACAGGAAGGTGCTTTTTGTCGGTTAGGATCCTCTTTAAAACAGAAGGTTTTCAAGACCTCTCAAATAACACTTGCAAACATTAGTCCTCACCCTCAAACCCTGTCACAACATTAACAGGAATCCAAAGAGAGGAAGTTGTCAAGGGCAATTCCAGTAATGAAGGCTAAATTTTAACTTACATGTCTCAATAAAAAAAAAAAAAGTGTCCATTACTCCTTTAAAAGGTGTGTATACTTAAGAAAACAACCTTATAAATATTGGAAACATAGAACATGCAGTAGATCTGACCAGTAACCAAAAGTTTGCTATCAAGTTGTTTTGTTTTGAGCATGACAGTTAACCTTCAATTGCAAGTTAACCAGGATAAGACAAAACAATTAAAAGGCTAAGTATTTAGGGAGACCCAGATCATTTGTTTTAGTGGTTAGATCAGCTTAAGCATTGTACAACATTTCTTACACACCCCTTATGTGAATTTCTCTTGCTTTCCCTTTCCTTCTCTCCCAAAAAACCCACTAACCACATAACCCCCCCCCATTTTTCTTCGCCCTTCCATTATTTTCCCTCCACCCACTGTAGGGGAAAAGGGGGAGAAAACAGAAGAAACCCTATCCAGCCATCAACTGTTCACTGGTCGGGTGTAAGTAGTTAACCCAATTCATTTCCTTGCTCTCCCTCCACTCCACAGTTCAGCCAATCTTTCCTAGTATTTTAGCATAATACCCTTTCTTTTTTGCAATACCTGAACCTCTTACATGGCCCTTGTCAGACACATGTTGAATAAGGTCAAGGGGAAACTAGGGAGCAAATGTTCCAAGATGCAGTCGGGTACATTTGTGAATAACAAACCTTTTTAAACCTCTCATTTTGGGTTGAATGTGTAATATGATATTTATATGTGCATAAACACTACAGTCATTCCTCAGTTGCACATATGGCATAGTCCACCATTTTCAAGACTAGTGTTAGCTTGACAGCAACCCTTATGCGTCCAGTGTCCAAAGACACATACAAGCATCTTTCATTTTATTTTTGGATGCCCTTGACCTTAGCATGGAGTTGCTTATTTGCCCTCACAAGCTCTATAAAGTGCAGTTACAAAAAACACCAAACTGCTAAATCCGTTTCTAGTTTCCAAATGGATTTGAATAATGCAGAGAAGAAATTGATTAAATATTTAAAGATGGCTAGGCCCCAACGAGGACGTCCCAATCTGGTTGCCCACAATGGCACAGCTTGTACTGTTAGCTTGTACCGTTGTAGGTCAGCTGCCTTATCTAGAAATCACCAGTGGGACTTGGACAGGTGAAAAGAGTACATAAGAGTACATGAACAAAAGGACACAACTTAATTCAGTCCTCCACTGACAATGCTTTGACGTCTCTTGTGATGAGAGAAATAGCCTAGATCATCCAGAGCAGACCTGCCCTTCAATATCCCCAGTCAGACAGAAACAAGCTCTCCATGAGAAGCCAAGAGAAACCTGTTGAAACCAGAGGCTAAGGAGGACACAGGCAGACAAGTTCTGAGGGGATATTACTACACTGGGCCCTATTGGTTCTAGGGCACTCATTTGAAATCGCTTAATCAGAGAGACTAAATAGTTAACTGCCGATTGCTTGAGGGAAAAAGCTGAACATGACAGGATTGAGACATTGGTGAGTAACGGGTACTGCCATAAGCAATACTTAGGAGCCACTGAATACATTATAGTGAACAGTGGTTCAACAGCCTATCCAATTTTGAAAACATTCCTCAGAGATTTAATTGGGACCATAGACCTGGCTAGTGGTTTTATATGGTGAGGTCAGCCGTGGGCATGTCGCCAAACTGAACTGAAATGTGATCCAGAGATGAGACCCTATGGTGAGGAGTTCAGTGATGTCACCATGGGCCGCTTTTTCCTCTGCAAAACCCGAGAAATGGTTCTTTGCATTATTACCCATTAAGTTCTTCCATAGGGGATTTTTAGATCCACTTAAAATAGGGTCTTTGTTTTGTTTAGGCTTTCCCCTGGTCAGGGGTTTGGATAAGTGTACTTGTCTTAAGGATTAGGTGACTGTAGTCAACACAGCTGCATTCATTCACTTTACACAAAAAGGACTGGCTACATACAGGCAATCCCCCCCCCCACTCCTCCTCCTCCTTCCTACTGCTCCCTTTGACCTACCCCCCCAGCCCCAGCCCCCAAATCTCTCCTGTCATTTTTATTTGGATGACATCACCAGGGTCTTGACGAAAATTCAATAGGGAGACGATACGAGATGCAGCGCAAGGCCCGGAAATCGATTGAAAGAAACATACACCAAAAGAAAGCAACACTTTGTGTAGGGGAATGGATTATGCTAAAACTAAACACTGGTTATAGCAGCATACTTTATCAGTGGGTGTGGTCTATGAAGGGCCACTCCTGGAATTCACAACACTGAAAGCTGAGGATCATCTAAGATCATAGATTATGCGCTAAAACCAGTTGGCCAAGGCTTCCAATGCTGAGGGAGTGGGTGCAAAAGCTGTGGCTATCACAGATACTGAGTGTAAAAGGAGAGTAAAAAGCACCCTTGACACAAACACATAAACCTACAGCCGAAAATCTAAGGGAAAGAACAAAGTGGCTCCCTGGTTCTGACAGCAGTCGTCTAGTGACTAGGTCATCCTGTTGTGGCAAGCGTTTCATTGTTGTCCCTAGCTAGAAAGCATGTTCGTTTGTGTCTGTCTGGGGTGATTCGTGCAGTGACAGTGCTAGTAATTGAGTATGATCTTACAGGTCAATAGCCTTCCAGGGGGGAGTATATCCTATTCAAAGTCACTGTAATATTAGCCCTGGCCTAATACTGAGGGAGTGTATGGGTGATGGATGAAATTAATTACACAGATCTTACGGTCAAACGGAAAGGGAACAGTCACACAAATGTATGTAGGAAATAGTATGGCATGGTTTAATGACATGAACACCTTTAAGACCTGACAAGTGGGGAAAGAGGGGGCCAGGGTAAGGAA
>JACXGJ010000614.1:0-114790 GCA_016801105.1 Esox niger
TGTTACAGACACTCATCCCCGCAGTTCCTTAGAGACTTTACACTGTGGTTACTTCATTACTGCTACGTCTCTCTCACACTCCCCTCCATCCCTCCTTTACCTCCTTCATCCTCCTGTCTCCTCCATCCCTCCTTTACCTCCTTTATCCTCCTGTCCCCTCCATCCCTCCTTTACGTCTACCCTCCTGTCCCCTCCTCCCTTCCTTTACCTCCTTCATCCTCCTGTCCCCTCCATCCCTCCTTTACCTCCTTTATCCTCTTGTCCCCTCCATCCCTCCTTTACCTCCTGTATCCTCCTGTCCCCTCCATCCCTCCTTTACCTCCTCTATCCTCCTGTCCCCTCCTCCCTTCCTTACCACTCCTCCCTCCCCATCCTGATCTCCTCAGTGCTGAGCAGGCAACCACTGATGAGCGTCCCAAGGCTAACGAGCGCCTCATCGATTTGTTCAGGACAAGAAGAGATAAGAGAACAAACAGACGCTGAGAGAGAGAGGGGGAAAGAGACAGGGGGAGAGAGAGCTGGAGAGAGAGAGAGAGGAATACAGATGCAGCCTTCTCTCCTCCAGGGTTATAATGAAGGTCTCCGTTCGTTCCACCTGCAAATCGCCTCAGAAACAGAACAGGATTAAACACGCTTTATCAAGAGAATGTCAACCATGGCCATCTATGTGCCACTATTCTGAGTCTGTCCACATGCACAACTGAACAATGATTGGCCGGTCCCTCAGCCTCCTGGTACGCTGGTACCGGTGTGTCAAGCCAGAATGCAGGATGATGCTCAGTTCACATAACCCACGTGAACAATCCCGCCTCCGAACAACGGGAAAAACATTTTCTCTGATACCCCCAGGATGTGGATGGTAAACAGGTATTTTTCCGTCCCCTCAATAAGGTAGAGAGGAAACCTGAGTATGGTAATTCTCCCTATCCTTTTAAACCGAGACGTCCTCCTTTCTTTTAAATCTACTGTCCCGCCAAGCACCTGGGAATACCAGCGACGTGAATGCCAGCAAAGTCCTTCTCTGCTCCAACATCTGGAAGAGCAGATGATACGTGTTACAAACCTCTGGGGAATAACATCAGCTCAATCCTCCCCCATATGGGGGAACGATGGGGAACCAACCAGTCCTGTATGACACGTCTAAACATGTTATACAGGACACATTTAGGAAGATACGTGAGGACACATGAAAAATAAATAAATCTGCCAAAAACAGTCAGCCACTGTTAGAGAAAACTTTGGTCTCAAAGAAATCGGTCCTTTTCTCCTTAAGTAACTGTTCATACCTCAGACAAGATCCTTAATTTCTTGGTTGGCCTGAACAAAAAATAACAAAATACACATTTGTTTTCCAAGACAAGTGCTCCTTCAGCCACAGAGGCTCCCCCTAAGTGACAGCTTCACATGGCAACCGAGCTGAGGGTGGGTTGTGGGGGATGTGAGGGCCTGCCTGGGACAAAGGCCAATTCTCCTTAGTGTCAGCGATAAAAATCCATCTGATTGAAACTGCGGGTGATTATGATATGAGGAGAGGGAGGGCGAGGAGGGAGGAGAGTGGCTTCTACAATCGCTGAGGTGCTCTTTTTCTTTCACTCGCTCTCCGTTTTGCCCGATGAAAGCTAATTACGCCGTGTGGCGAGGAGGAGAGGAAACAGAGAGAAGAAATGGAGGGAGGACAAGCAGGGGTTGGGCTAATTGGGGTGTGTGATTACACAGACTTCTGTTAGGAGGATTTACCCAACAACAGACTCTGCAGACCACTTCTCTGCTCATCAGTAGAGAGGGAGTAAAACAAGGCCATAACACTGATCATTTTCTAATGGCGCCACACACACACACACACACTCATAAAACCACCCTCACTCCAGTCCCACATAGTCACATGCTGTCGACAAGACAGTGTTCAGCCAAGACTAACAGAATAACATGAGGTAGGAGTAACATTCAGGCACTATAGCAGATACTCTTATCAAGAGTGACCTTCAGGCTAGATGGAACAACCACACAACTTCAGTAGTAGAATGTAAATTCTACTCAATTAAGGAGATATCAGCAGAAATCAGTGCCAGAAGATGAGATAACTATTAAACATGGCCAGAGTAGAGTCACCACGGCCACAGAGGGTGCGACTGTGCTCGTACTATAACCGTTGGCAACTAGACTGGACTGACACCGGGTCAACCGAAGGAAGGTTCTGTGAGTCTAGTCCCGTGTTGTGTGCTACTGACACCTCAGGAACCGTTGAAAACCGGACTAAAAAAGACTGGGCTAAACAAGAAAGCACAGGAAAACTGCCGGAAAATAAACAAAATATATTTAAATAATTTTCTCAATCTAAGAACAAAATTTGAATTGACAGTGAAGTTCAACAGGCTTGGAAGTTCAACAAGCGACAAGGATGTCCTGGAAATCGCTGACTGAAAGAATAAGAATAAGATGATGCACGGCTATTGTGTTTAAAGAGGACACTTCTGGCAAAACTGAACTCCAGTTGCCTGCCGGTTTCCCTTTTTCTGCACCGTTACAAACCATCATGCATATCAACTCTCTGGAAAAGACTATGCCTGAAAACAGGACATCGACAGACACATTACTGAAATAACACCCAATTACACATCCCGTACAAATATCCTGTGGTCCATTCAAACCGTTTTGGCTAATATAAACTCTCTAAATCACAGAGCGACGCATGACACTGAGGTGATTTCGGAGGTGTGGCTACACGGGACAACTGGCACCACAATGACCTCGAGATCTGGGGAACATCCGTCTCTCGCTCTATCTCTCTGTTAGATGGGTCATAATATTGATCAACAGTTCATTCAAAGTGTTCCCCCCTCCCTCCGTGTGGCTCTCGCTTTTATGTTTCAGAACAAAAGCCTGACCGGTGAAAGGACAGAGGAGAGGTGAATTAGGGGCCGTTGATGGTAAAGACAAAACAAGACGACTGGTTTGACTAAGTGTCAGTGGTTATTCACCCTAAGAATAAGGGTCTGTCTAAAAGAAAAGACAACCTTGTTAAGCTGAAGACATTCGTCTCAGGATGACTTTATGTTCAGACTCTAAAGGTCCTTATGAATTACTCACAGAGCGTCCTGCGTGTTTTATCGTGAGGAAAGAGTTCTCATGTTGTCAAGAGACAGGAATAGTTTAGTTACAGTACCATAGAGGGCAACCATAAACATGTTGCCCTCTTTTCCACTGCTGGAAACAATGTCATTTTTTATAATCGTGCATTTATTTAAAGGACTTCAACCTAGGACTGGGTTTCCTCCTCAAAAGTGCGCTGGGATCAACCAATTCACCAACCGAAGTGTGAATGGATTACTCAAGCGCCTTGGGCCAGTCGGTGTACCTTCTCCAACACCAGACCCCCATGGCAAGCTGAATCATCCAACCAGATTTCTTTAACATTGGTCTGTGGTGTCTGAGATACTGACAAACACATTTCAGTTGATAACCCCAGCCTTTCAATCAGTGCCTAATCTACATGAAAATAAACATTTTTAACCAAAGTTTGGTCAAGTTTTTCGAGACGTGACGGACCAAGAGACGGATCCATAGTTTGACTTTGACTTCTTCACTGGGTGAGTAAAAAGACATTTGCCAGGTATCTGGTGTTTTCTAGCACCAGACCTACTGCAAAGAGTGACCAGTGGGTGACCTATGAAAAGATGAATTTGGCACGGAATGAAACTGCAGCATCAAAAAAGAAATATTGATTTGAGACGGACGAAGAGACCATGAAGAAATGAATATGGATTTTCCCACTTGGGGGGTTGGCCAGTGGCCTGTTGTCGGGCCTAATCAGTGTTCCTCCCCGGTATCCCATCAGGCCGCGCTGCAACGTCGCCTGCGAGCCCTCTTGACCCCTCCCCGCGACCTTCCCTATCAATGCTGCAGGTGCTGCGCGAGTGGCTTCACATCAAAGCACCCCGCGTCCTCCTAATGAAACGCCACGTCGTCGCGCCGCCGTTGTCTTTGAACCCCCCCCCCATCCCCCCGACCTGCCCGACAAAGGCTCAATTAGCCCCACATCAGAACACCATGCAGCCGTGACATCAGCCAGCCCCCCCTCCCCATCCTCGTCTGTCCGACCCCCCCAAACCCCATCACAGATCCTCTTGATTCGGGCTGCCGCTTTGTTTTGGGTGAATTATTGCGACGTCGTCAGCTGCTGTTGATTTTAATCAATCAAAACCCTGGGTTTTGTCTTGAAGTAACTTTTGGATTAGAGCAAACACAGGCAGACAACAGGGAGCGCGTTGTTCATGCTGGACGATTCAGCTTGATGCGTGTGAGATTTTTTAAAGTAGCGTTAGGGAAACCAGGGCCAAAAAGAGATGCATATACTACACAACCCCCTGGGACTCCAGAAGATCATCAGGGCAATATGGACACCAAGAGTCTTTTTGTTCGGACATGGCAAGTTTGGATTGTTTGGATAAAGCAGATCTTTATTGTTCGGACAGAGCAGGTTCCAGGTTTGGAAGAAATTCATCTTAAAACAAATAATTTAGGCCATTTGATCACTTAGTCCAAATGTCAATACAAAATAGAGGTGCCATGTCTGAATTGAGATTCAGATGGAAATGTACAGTTTGGCCACTAGGTGTCACTATAAGACATGGGGAAAGTCGAAATCTACCTCATCACAAGTGCCGGAGCATAGGCCAACACAAAGTATGTCTCCCCATATTGTACTATTCAAAACCAGTATTTTGACAGATTTTCATTAGGAAGTCTGTATGAAGAGAAGGTCCGAATGGCTCTTACAACGGGGCAGTGAGTTGAAATCTTACAGGGGCCATTATGAAAATGCAATTAGTCACTGCTGTGAATAACTTCGAATAAGACCTTCCGCTAAATGACTTAAATGGAATCGGATGTCACACGCTTGCTTCCGTTTAGTTAAGAGTCCGCCTTCTCTTTTTACCCAAGACTTGTTTACAGACAGGAAGGCATCTTTAAGTCGACATCCAATCTAAAAAAACTAATCATAATCTTTACAAGCGTTTGAGTTGCAAAGGATCAATCACAAAGACTGAACTGTAGCCTACGATACGCTAAGTAAAAAAACATGCCCATATTGTGTACCTTCTTACATAAACAACAGACATGGCTGATTAAATATCACATTGTAAAGATCAAGGTGGAGGGGTGTGTATACTTCTGTACTGATAAGAAACCCCTGGAGTTCTGAGAATGTATTAAGTCCATTGAAATGATTTCCTGATAAGCTGTGAATCTCCTCCTGTCATCACTGGGGAAGGATGGGAGACAAAATTCATACCTAAAAAAAGTATTCCTATCTCTCTCTCCAGCTTAGAGTAGTGCTTGTTTATGTTGAGACAGTGACAGTACAATTAGGTTTTAGTGGCTCACTGCAGGGGAAAACTGCTCTTTCTACTATCACACTCTATTGGCGGCTCTCCCTTTTATTGTAAAAGGGATACATCAAGCCCGTGTGACCAAAAAGTTTCAACACCTAACTTTTCTAGTACCCTTGCAGTTAGCAGGGTTAGATCATAACTCCCAAACAGATTGCCATTAAACCCAATTTATTTAGGGTAACCTTTTGTAAAATGTCCATATGCTTAATAGCATGAATGCACGAGCCTGCTTCTGTTTCCTGCCATAATGTTTACACATATGGACCCAACTGCTGGGAATGGTGAGGCTGACATCTGCAATGGTAAATCATCTAATTTGTTGTGCACTGACATTGTTTCGTAGGGCCGTTATCAAATCATGAAATGAAAAGGAATTAATTGACTGTTTTGATTTATCATGCTTGTATTTTTAACAAAGTATTTTAAATGAGAATATTTTTATGTTCAATGGGCCATGTGCAAGATTTGTCCAGTGCTACTTGCATTAATAACCAGCAGGAAAGTTTTTTTTATTCTTACAAAAGAGCAGGATTCTACACACTGCCCTCTTAATGTAATATAATTAAAGTAAGCTACTATTGGGGTCTATCATACCTAATTTCTGAAATGTATATTAACTGAGATATCTTCATCTTGCATTAGAAATATTTTACTGTTTAAAGACCAAATGGAAGCTGAATGGAATTAAACAACAAGGACCTTCAGCACCTCTGGTGAATTTATTCAACCATTGTTTTCTTTTGCAAAATGTTTTGCATCAAATCAAACATATGACAACAGTAAATGATAACCTACCCCTGTTGTGTAGGCCTACGGTCAGTGGAAGCTGAGTTTCAGGAAGAAGAGAAATAAATAAAAATAAAATAAATGCAACCATATATGTAGCATTTCTAGTCAAATATTAAAGGTAATGGAACAAGGCCAGTTTGTCAATGAATTAGCAGTTTGTAGAACTGAAGAGCAGATTCCTGGATGGAACCAGACTGAACAGTGAACACACAGGTCAAAAGGACAACTGGGACAAGACAGTTTCATTGTAAGAGTTTATCTGCTCATCATGGAAAGTGACAACTTCTCCACAAAGGGCAGGACAGGAGGATTCTGTGAAAACGAACACCACCGAGATGTTCAGTGGTGAACTAAACATGCCAACACATACGTGATAATGCTATGCGGCCATACAGACCAATGAGAACACTACGTACGGCGTTAAGAATTGATCACACCGGAGGTCAAAGGGGAAATGGGATAGGGCAGCTTCACTTAAGGGGCAGCGGTGGAGGACAGGCTTATCATCGTTGGATGGTGTTGAAGAACAGCACGACCGTGACAGAAAAAGCTAGGAGTGAGTTCAAGCAACGAGTAAAATCCCATTGAAGTTAATTCCTGTGATTGTATATGTGCACTTTTACACTAGTACAGCACCTGAAGATGTCCTGCCTGACAATGACCTGCCTTACGCAGTAATGTTCCTTTACTGCAGCAATGTCACTCTTGTGAACAACTGTTAGCTCACCCAGCTGGTGTTATGATGTCACCGTGACAACTCTCTTCATCCTCAGTTTAATACATATTTTGTAGCTTTGTGCAAGTTATTGCCTAACTAGCTAGCAGCTAATTTGAGTTAGCCTCCTGCCACGCCAGAGAACCCACAGAACCTCCATAGTACCCTGGTTAGTTAGATATGAATGTATCTACTTGTGTAAGTTAGTTTCAGGATTCTTAATAGAACCCAAATAGTTGCCAGCCTTTGAACATTCTCAGGTGGTAGAAAAGCAGCCAGCAGTGTCACGTTAGACTCACTGATCAATGGTCTCACTTCACTATGCTTCTATTGCAGGCTAATTTTCCGAAACTTGATTGGATACAGATGCTTTTTCACTTGGTCCTCAAGCCATCACAATTACCTTGTGGTTTTATGAATCAATGGGAGGAGAACGTCTGACCGCAATACCATTTCTTAAAGGTCTGTGTAAAAGGATGATTTCCTTCAAGCATACCCTGGTCTAGCCCAGAGACCACAGTGGGCCCTCACCCCAAACCATCAGATGCAATCAGATACAGTCTTTGGTGAAGGCTACGTACATATTTATGTATGTTTTCATATAGTAGTTAGCTGAAATCCACTATGAATGTGTTTATTTTTCACTCCAATGCTAATGTTTTTAGTCCCATTTTCACTCCCATTTACTCCCATACAGAACCTGTCCCTTGTTAAACAGAAGCGCAAAGGGTTATGGGATATCAGAGTCCCTCTTGTCCTAACCTTGCATTGTCAAACCTATCCTCTATGCAGGGTGGAGGCATTAAACAGGCAAGAGTGGTTTCATCTAGATCAAAACATAATGGGGGCTTGACTTTGAGTGGGCTGTCTCACTTCTTGCACTATCTCCGTCACCACTGCCTATGATTATTAATAAAGGAAGTGACAGACACCGCTTGAGTTGTGGTGGATGGTGTTCAATATCTTGATAATTTAAGATGCTTAAACACCCACAAGGCACTTAGACTGAGAGAAAAGCAGCATTTTTTAAGAAGTTCTTTTTAGAAGATTATGCACACATTTTGTTCAAAAATATTCCTTGAACTTTTACTGTTATTCAAAACCTCTCAGTATTGTTCTGCCTTTTGTTCTGAAAACCTCTAATCTTACAAATCATTGTACAGAATTTCATGATTTATAGATACAACTGAAAAAGTTAGCATTGTTCAGTGACAAGGCTACATATTTATTTTACGTGGCGAGAGTCAAAATCTCGTCACGGGTGACAAATATTTGGTATGTTTTGGTAGGTGTGTAGCTGTGTGCTTTTGTCACTTTGTACAACACGTGTGAGACAAGCTGAATTAACCGACAGGTACAGTCAAGGCAATCACATTGTAGAGTTTGAGGAACTGCTACACGCACGTTTGTAAATGATGACTGCAACACGAAAGCTGTCTACTCATGTTCTCCTTTCCCTGCAATCTCCGGTTTCGTCACGGAGAAACATTATCTTCGAGGCTCGTCTTTCTCTTTTTTCCTTCACCCATCACTGTGAACAAGGCGTAATTTCCCGACTTCTCTGAATAGCTGTTGCTGTACTATCTTCTTACACGCGCTAATTCATTAGGGAATATGATGGCTGGTTATCAGAAGGTATTGAGATTGTGTTATCTGGAGAGCGTTGAAGGACCCACAGGTTTTTGACTGCGGCTAATAGTTTGATATAATCACTCGAATAAAAGTAAAGTAGGTTACTGGCGGTCTCGTTGGCAGTTTCTATTGAAGTACCAAACGTAAATCTTCAGGTGCCATGTGTTTGAGGGAGAATAAAGTACACACAAAAAAGAAAAAACGTTTACAATTTACATTTTCATTAGACAGTCATAACCCCGTGAATCTTGCTAGGAGCGTACATCCTTCCCGATTTCCTATATCACCCACACACATGCTTTAGAATTCAAACTTGAATGCAATAAATATAAATCTCATACTTAAAGATAAACCCATGTGACACTTCTTGGTTGCTGTTCTAATGGGAATACTTTGCCTTTGAGTAAATGAATGTATCTGAATAACATGAAGTCGTCATTTTATTACACAGTGAGCACGCGAAAAGTTGTTTTACATAGTTTCCGTTACTATAATAACAATAAAAATAAACAATGTATGATATAAAACGATGATACAAACTAGCAGAGCAGGGCCAGAACATTATTTAGGACTCATGTTTAAAAACTGGGAATCAGAGTCCCATGTAAATATTTTGCCTGTGTATGTTCAAATGTCTCTTTTGACCTGAAATAAATAATGAGCTATAATAAATTAAAAATAATATCCACTTATCTTATTTTTAAAGGTAGGTTGGTAGTGGTGTGCATCGGGTAATTGCTTAGAAACCCTTTCAAATAAATCTGTATTTTGAACACTCAATATCAGACACACATACACGCGCGGGCGTTCACGCACAAACAAACTAATAAGTTCAGATTTATCACGAACAGTTTTGAAATTCTAAACTGAAATTTCGAATATACAAACTGTCTAAAAAAATGACCATACTGTTTTAAAACACACCTGTCTGGAAAAAACTGCCCACCAACTGAAAACCATGGTAAAACATGAAGGGTTGCATCAAATGGAAGGTGGGTACTCTCATAACATGCCGCACTACTTCAAGGGACCACAACAAAGGATAATTGAACTTAGCAATAAGCCTCCCGCTATTGTTTTAATAGTGGCGGGCAGGGATTTTCTTTTACCTGCTGCCAAATGACTTACATTTGCATGCTATTCAGTAATCTGCACTTTTCTTTGAAATAACACTCATTGCGTAATATTCAAATGAGAGTGGGTACTCAGTCAGTAGTACATGATGATTAGCTGGAAAACGTTTTGCATCTGCCAGCCCCTTCACTGGCTTAGCCCGTATTATTTAGCGGTACACAAAGGGTTATGGGCCATCGTTCGCTGGACATGCCGCCTTTTGATTTTTAATTGTAATTGTAATCCTTCACCACTTGAGGACTGTGGAAACACTGCCGTCGTTTGAAACCCTGCAGCCGGAGACGTGGCGTAACATTCAGCCGTGGTGAATCGCTGGCCCACTTCTCATCCCCGTTGCTGCAACATTAAAAGGTGTAATCCAACTGAAATGTAAATCACAGTTCTTGAAAACAAATTAGGGCGAAAGATAACAGTCCAGTGCTCTATCAATAAAGCATCAGAGGGCCCCATCTCTGAGGTGGGCTTTTCTTTCAGTCTCCAAATTGCAGCTAGGCCTGTTATCATGGGTAATAGTGTGCTGTCAGCCAGGTTGATTACAAGGTTATAGTAAACAATCCGCTTTAACTGCTCACTCCCAATGAATTGGAAGGGGTAGGGGGAGAAAAAGAGTAACACCCATCACATTCATCAAGGAGATTTAAACTGACTCGCTGCCTGGCTGCCTGGATGCTATAGTTGGGGCCACAGGCGCAGCCGCTTCTCTAACTCTCCTGATAATTGGCCATTCTACTCTGGTGTGATTTTTGCAGGCCTTTACCTAGTTATCAGGCTTCTAACCATCAAGATGAGTTGTTCTATCACTGGTCGAAAGAAAAGAAATCACTTTAATAGCTGCTTGAAACTGACAAATTGTCTGGCAGTTTTGGAAACGGCTGATTGTGAGAAAACTGCTTTTTTGCCTGATACATGATATACATAACCAGTATATAGACCAAACCTCTGACGATTTTGATGTAATTACCAATTACAAAAGTATGAACCGACTCATTCGATCAAACTTTTTGAGGTGCACCTCGGTTCATCCACATTATATTTATACAAATCTGTGCAGAACTACTGAGCATTGAACGTTTCGCTCAAATAGGTTTGCTGTGGTGAAATGGTATTTCACCACAATGCATGACCTTACATTGCGTGTGATGACGAGGTTTCGTCTGTGCTATTTTGGATTACACTACTACCTACGCACAGCGGTCTTCTGGAGGGATCTCACAGGAAGTTTCTTTACAGAAACCAATAATAAATTGCTGTATGACACTGACCCACTGAATCGCCAGTAATCCTTAGGGTGTCAGACCTGCTCCTTTGACCGCCTCTGTCTGACAGTCTGCCCAGTCATTTGGGATTAGTGATGAACACACAGCTACACTGCTGCTTTCACTATCTAGGGAATACGTGTTGAGGACAGACCTGACCTTAGTAGTGTCATTATTGGTCTCAAACAGCCCCTTGTTCGGGCCACTTTCAGTCAAGTAAAGAGAGTTGGAGTTACAAATTTGTTACAAATCAAGCAGTTGAGGTCCTGCTAAAGTTGAGACAGGGGCAAAGAGGTAGAGGGGGTTGGGGGGGGTGAGTATTGGTTTCTTGAAGCTTGCCCCCGTTCTGAGTTCCAGAGTGCTGAGGTTTGATCGTAACGATACACGGGGTTTCTAGGGAAAAAGGTCAGTCCGTTCCTGGGCCGTCTCCATTAGGGGAACAAGCAGGTTCATTGTGGTGCTTTTGGAAGTGATGAGGTTGCAAATGGAATCCCGCAGAATGAGACAAAGATGAGGGGATCGTTTAGTGCAACCGGACTCTGGGGCAGGTGCCCCTCTCGGACACTTTAATTGATCTCATTTGTTACTTATACCTCCCCGATCAAGCTGCTATCATAGCTGGGTTGTCCCGAAGAGATTCCCAGCCCCGGTCGGACCCTCCTGCTGCTGCGTTACCGTCAGTGGGAGAGAGAGTGTGTGGGGGGGCAAGCCTCCCAGCCAGTCAGGCAGTCAGTTAGTCATCGATGCCAAGTTTCTACCCATACCGGCTTTCAACAACGTCGGGTCACCACGGCCCTGAAACGAGATTCTTCCAAATATCCCAATTACACCCGCACTTCTTGTCCTTTAGTAATAGGTATTCTTCTCATGGTGTTTTTTCCAGTTTCCCTAAAAGCACAAAGTGGACAATTGTCCAGTGGCGGGGAACAGACGATGTGCTCAAACAGGCATGTCTGTTTTACAGGAAGCCAGAGGATCGTATGTGCTTTTAATGGCCTCAATTGAACAAGGTATCAGGCTACTGTTATGTAAACTAACAGTGTCCAGCTGCTATGGCTCATGTACAATGTTATTGACCCGGCCATCAGTGAGACTTGCTGCGTGGATGCTGTTTAATCCTACAGTTTAGCCACATTTCCTCTATATGACTGGGGAGGTTTGTTGACACGGCTGCCTATCTTAAGGTTGATGATATCTTTAAAGTTGCTTGACTTTGTTCAGTTCTAATTTTCTGAGGGTCTAATTCTTAGAATCCATACTGCAGCTCAAGTCTAGGAAATTATCTGTTTCTTCTGTAATTCATTGGGCACAGTGTCTTGGTGCATCCTTTCTGACCAATCAAGACTTTCACCCATTGGGTTCTGGGAGGGCTAGCGCTGGTTTTGGCTTTTCAAGGTCGCTTCATAGACTTCAGAGCCTCGTCTCCGTGGGCTTTTGTCTCTTTCCGTTGGCCTTTGTTATTTCAGCCCCCTCCTGTCAGTGTCTTGGAAGTTGGCATGAGTGGGGTGAGAGCACTCCAAGCTGCGTGCCCGCAGCTCCTCACGCATTTCAACTTGGCTGTCAACAGACCTGATGGGCGCCATTCACCCCAATTAGCCAAATCCTCTCTGATTTTCAAAAAAACGAATCCCATTTTTATTTTGCCCGCATCCATCATCTGCCAATTTCACTGGAAGTAAGAGTGCCACCAATTAATGTCCGGGGGCCGGCGGCACCACGCACCACCAGCCCTGCCCTCCCTGGCGCTGGTGCAGCATGTTTCAAGCGTCGGGTGGCATCTTGTGAGGCCAGCTCTTCATCAACGGTAAAGCAAATGAAATGAGACTAATAGGAGGCTAGTTTCCAGGCAGCTGATGATTAAAAGGTCCATGGAGCTCCTGAGGCATGGCCCTTGTCCAGGTCTCCTACATCACGTCGGGCAGGAGGCGGGAGGGGAACTCTGGATTGCTCCTGTAATGTCATTTCGGACATCAGCCCGCCTGTCTCCCTAAGGGTCCTCCCTCAGTCTCGGGTTGTTTGGGGCGGTCGCAACGCGGGGCTAGAAAATCTACACTTCTTCCTTTGGGGTGTTAATTAAGGGGAGCATCCAAAATTAATCAGCAAATTCACTAGGGCGAAGGGGGATCAGTCTGAAGGCCGGGAAACAAAGTGCTCTCGCACCGTGGAGAAAGAAGCCTTCGGCTATGGCCACCGAGATAAACAAGTGCACAGACGGCGTTGTGACACAAAAATGCATATAAGTATAAAATGTTACACTCATTTTCCTTGTCAGCTTGTCACATTGAATTATAAAGGTTGATTTGCTTATCTGGCTGAGTAGGATCACACACGCCCGGTCATCTGAATATCATCATATGGTCAACGTCTTCAGTGAGACAGCTAAGCTAACCGGGCTAACTAGCATTACAGTGGAGGCATCTGTACAGTGGAAGTTAGGCCAATCACTCCAAAACGGACAAAGACCCTTCTGAAAGTCGCAGGACGGTCGCTTGTTCGACTGAAGCTTATTTTACTAACTAAACCAGCCCTCACACTGCACTTTTCATTAGATTTGCCACTTCATAAAGAACGCAGCAGAAACATCCTTTGGCCCCTAATGCTATCACTCACTTCATCTTTCTTTCTTTCTTAGTTTTTTGGTTTTTATAATTTATCTTTTGAGATTTTTTTTAGCACTGTCTAATTAGCACAGCGCCTAGAGGCTATTTGTGACCTTTCAGTATGTAAATACACATGCATGGCCCGTCTCTTTCTTCCGTGACAGGAGCCGGGCAGAGGGTACCGCTGAAGCACTTGGTTAGGGTGAGACCACTCTGGGCATGTTTGGCAGTTCGCTATTGATATGAGTGAGCGAGGTGTTTGGTCCCGCGCCTTGGCAGCCGATTGACGAGTGACAGGTGTGACACTATTGCCTGACGCAATGCGGAGCAACTGTCTCTTGTCACTTCACTCCTCTCGCCGCCTCTTCCAACGCGGGGGGAATCATAAGGCCTGTCCTTCAAACTCTCCAGGCTGAAGGGGATACTTCCCGGGTGGGGTGGGTGTTGGTGCAGTGGCACTAGCATGAAGAGGCACTTCGGTGAGGCTCGCGAGCCGCACCCGCCGACTGATACGATACGTCCCTGGGCCCGACATAGTGGGAGGTGGAAAGACAACTCAGATTTGGATGGGAGGGCTATCGGAGACGGGTTAAAATAGCACAGGACCGGACGTCCGTTTGGTCTCCTGTGAATTTGGCTGTGGCTTGCTAAACACGCCGGCTAAGCGTCACCACTAGCTATGTGTTTCCAGAGCACTGATATGATGCTATTCACTTGTAAAAATATCATGCTAAGTGCTAATATATGTAAACGGAAATTACCTGTATTATGGTGTCAGTTAATTTTCACCTAATTCGCTTTTCAACCCTTTTCTTCTGTAAAAGATGACACTCTTCACACATCCTTAGGCATTTGGTATCCATCGTTTATGCCCAAACTGTAAATTGGTCTGTTATACAGTATGTTATTCGTTAGCTTGTACTAGTTAAGCGATGCACTGGCTCAGTGGGGGTAGTTTACCGAATCCGGCATCGGTAGAGATTGGAGGAGAGGGTGCCCTCCATTCTATACTGTCGTGTCCTGGCATCAGGGCAGTGGTAGAACTTAACTGGTTTGCCCTGACTGAGTGTTGTAACGCTGCATTTAACTGGGGACCCTTCCCTCATCCAGATAACAGACACCCTTGCTACTTGAACACATTTCTGGGCGCACTGTGAGAACTTCATAAACGATAAAAAAAAAACATGTTTCTGACACATGCTGGCTTTTAAAACTTTTGCTGAAACCCGTAAAATGGCCTGTGCTGCCTCTGTGAATTGTGATTCGGTTTTTATTCCTCTGAGACATTCTAAAGTGTTTTTACTCACATTACCATAAATTAGAAACGAGCAGTGGATTGTCAAACTACATTACTTTGAAAAAAAAGACAAATGGAGATCTGCATATTGTGAGTAGGAACGAGGAACCGTAACATGGAATATTCATTCATGGTAATCTCCTTTGCCAGATCATGATTGCGAAATGAGCCTCTGACCTGTTGTGGTGGTAAATATAGATACGAGGCCACCAAAGATGGTGTAGAGAACGTTTTAACACGCGGCGGCACATGCACACGCGCACACACAAATGAATAACTTACGAGGGTTGTCATCCTTTGTACACGTGAATAAACAACATCTCAGACAACATCAGTGTGTAAACACAGCTGAAATGTATGCACTGTAATTGTTTTACTTGAGCTTGGTGTTTAATGTATGAATAATGTGCACAAATGGCACGTCTCTACTTTCATTTGCAGGGAGCGGTGTGGTATTCATGGACTGTTGGTGGTCTCCAGGGGCCCCCTGCCCCCCCCTCAGCTGTACTTAATGCCTCTAAAGTGTATAATTGCTGATCAGAGAGGCTGCAATACTCTGTTTGGTGTGCAAAGGACTTCTTTCACAGAGAGGAGGAGGGCGAATGGGGGAAAGAAGGAACGCTACACCTCAGGTATCATTTTGCTGTATTTTTTCACGGTGGTTGGTTGCTGCTATCTTAGCGGGAGACACAACAGACTGGCTCAGTCAGTGCAAGCCGTGGTGTCTCTTTACCGGGGCCTTTGTGCAGAGAACAGGTTGGGTTGTAGCATTACGGCGCTAAGCAGCGGGACTAACATAGACCCACTCAACTAAAGTCCCTGGCACCCTATGGAATCCCGTTCTGCCTGGCACATTGACCTCTGTGTGGGGCTACCCAGAGGGCCTTGGCGTCCCTCTCCCGGAGTCAGGACGAGGAGCATCCAGCATCGCCCTCTAACCCGCTCCCCGTCACCGCACCTGTCCGTCTGCTCCTCCCCCTCCCGCTTGGCCCGGTGGGATGTTCCACTGTGGCCAGGGCCGACGTTGTGCTCGGACACTGATGCCGAGTGACCATAGTGACCGCTCCGCAGAAAAGAGCCTCCGGTAGAAAACGTGCTCATGCAAGGGTCAGACTGACAGACAGGGGGCAGGGAGGGAGGCAGGCTGGGGGAACTGGGGCCAGGAGGGGACAAATGACGAGGGGAAACGACAAAATGAACTGGAGAAAGAGCGCCTGATAGCAGCAGAAAGGAACGCAGCTGATGGCACTCCGAGGGACAGGAGGAACAACAACAGGAGAAATAAAGAGACCCAGCCGGGGAAAAAGATGGCGAGAAACGAGCCTTAGATAGGTATTTAAAATGACAACGGACTTGACACACAGTGTGTTTAACATATCCCTCTGTTGTCTTGCGACACCACTAAACGAATAAGGATCATAAGCGACTGAATTTCATATCTGTTAATGAAGTGAAGAAGAAAATTCACTGTAGTTCACTCGCAGTTACAGTTTTATTATTATATTAAACCCATCATATTCTATTAAGTTGTTAAATAGAAGGCCTGTATCTATATTCACATTTGTTATGATGGGTATTAGCGGTATTTATTATTTGGCTAAGGAGAAAATAATTTGATTTCTGTCTTTTTTAACGTGACATTAACAATTCAGATAAAACAACAACAACATTGAGGCAATTTAAACATAAAGCCATCTAAAAAGCTTGTCAAATTTTTACCTTGACTGATTTTCTTTTTGTACCAGCTGTAAAAAAAAAAGTCCACGGTCCAAATTGGCTTTTGAATTGTCCAAATAAAAGACGAGACCCAATTTTAAAGGTCCGTCTAATTTAGCGAATGGTACAGAATGAGTAGCAGGAAAATGAAAGTTTGTTCTCAATTAAATATGAATGCTTAGAGGCAAATCCTGTCACCTCGGCAAATATTTCACTCCTTGGCGAACGTGAAGATAGGAAGCCGGTGCTAGCAAGAGAGTGTTAATTAATGAAAGACAAACCTTCACCCCCACTATACTTCCCTTCTAGCCCTGTTAGTCCTCAGTCTTCCGTAGACGGTTCGCCCGGGCTCTGGGCTTTCAGGTTCCTCTGAAAGAAAGAACAGAGCAGAGACAGGATTGAAATCATTAGTTTAATGTGGAGCAGCCCCCCTCACAGCAGGTGAGGACGGAGAATCTGGAGGTTGGGGGGGATGTTGGGAATCGGGGGGGGCGCTTGGTGGCGGGCAGGCAGCTCATTTGCCCCCGTGTCACACTTCACTTGCCCCAGCTGTAGAACCTTGGTGTCGGCCAGAGCTGCCTACCACCGCCCACCTCTGTCCCCCCACAACCCTTGCCAACACACAACCAGCTACTAATTATCTCTGAATAGCAATTTCATTGAAACCTAATTTGTAGTAATGGATTGTGATAGGTAGTGGGGAGAGAAAGACATGGAGATTCTTGCTCTCATTGTCAGACTCCGTTTGTTGATGTTGAAGAATTTTGATTCTTCCCGTTTGACCTGCAGAAAAACAAAGACTGACCCATGACACCATTTAGTGTGTATAACTCACCTAAAGAACAGATTCAATTAAATTCAAAACATAATAACTGACAGAAACCATTGTTCGGGAACTTGCAGATTGTAAGAGTCGATCGATTTGCGGCTGAACTTTTCCGGTGATTGCCAGGACAGAGCAGTTAGGAAAGCAACATGATTTATTCTTCCTGCTGTCTCCTGGGAATATTGAAAACAGATCCTCAAAGGCCACTGTAGGTTGCGACTTTCCGCGGAGAGAACAGTCAGACAGCGGGGGCAGTTGAGATCCGGCGGTCAGTGAGGTAGTCATAGGAAACACAGGCCACATCTCAAACCCTGGTCAGATCACCCGGGAGAGATGGTCGTCAAGGACGGAACACTCTGCCGTGGAGGTTCTTCATCGGAAACGAGTGTCATCAGATGGGGGAGGTCAGAGGTCAGTGAAGAGAGGCCGATCTCGGCCTTAAAGAGGCTGAAGTCCCACTGAGGCACCTTGCCTAATTCTCTCTGGAACCACAACATGACCCTGCCTGTTCATTTCCATCAGGGAGAGGAGACGGCCTGCCAACTATGATGACAATGGTCTACAATAAGAAAGACAATGGCTATAGAACTAAGTTTACAGAACAATAACTGAGGTCACAGTATCGTATTATATTGTTATTGTAAGATGCCTCCGGTACTTCCAGTCTGATTGTGATTATCCGTCCCTCTGTGGTACTTGATATTCGTCACTGAAAAATGCTGTTTCTCTGGCTGGCCGCAGACACTGTTTGCTCTGGCTTTGCGATCTGTGGACTTACATTAAAATGTGTCCATTTAGTGATTCTGAAACCAGTCATGGGGATTTCGGGGAAGAGAATGCTGCTCCCCCCTCCCTCCAGAACCCCCACTGTCTGTCAGACTCTGTTCCAAGCAGATGGCATACATTCAACAGCGGGGCCCCAGCCTTGCTAAGCTAAAATACCTGATTACAATTCACCAATACATTTCAGATATGATACAGGGGCTTAGGGATAATGCCTCTGTAACAATATCATTTATTTTCTCTGTGTAGTCTTTATCCATGTCTTACTGAGTGGGGCACACAAAGCCTTCCAAACAGATAAAAGTAAAGATAACCTGGTTTGCAGTTTTTTGTTTTTTTTGGTTCCTAACTGGATTCATCTGTACATTTCCAACATTTCTTTAGAAAAGTGTTCAGTATTATTTTTATGGAGCTAAGAAATAATTTTGTTTAATTTATGTGAATATCATTTCTTTCAGAATGACTTTTTGTTTTGTGAGTGCCAAATGCTGTTGCTTGAAGAAATTAACAAAAAAACACTTTTAAAAAGATGTTGAAATATGTATGCTATGTAAATTCAACTTTTGACATTTTGTGGAGATGACAATAATGAATTAATATGATATGCGACATTTAAATGAATGCAGTTAATTCAAATTTGACAAATATATTCATTTCATCATGGTCATACATATACAAATATTGTGCTCTTCCAAAGCATGAAATATACAAATGAATTATGCTTCCTATTAGTTATGACATACACACATATTAATTTACGTATATTAATTTAATCCTTTGGGCAAGTTTGTATGAAAAATACAATAACATTATTAAAATAGATGTACTGTAACAATACCAAACAAATCTATTTGAATAAATGAAATACATTATTCTGTAGTACATTTTAATGATCATTTCCTTAATGGTGACATGTAGACTAAAATTTATTTTCATACATGGAAATCATTGGAGGATTTTACTCTCAATTAAGCTGATAAGAGACTATTTTAAAGTTGTACTCTAGTGCTTTTGTATAATTACAGCCACTAGTTTTTATATAGCGCTCATCAGCAAAAGTGGGCACCTGTTCTTTGTGTCATCAAGTAATCAAATTGTGTGTTATATCGTCCCTTTTGTATGATAATAAATAAATAAAGTAGTCCTGCATTTTTATGCAATACATATGTAGAAGTATGTTACAAATATAATTTTTACAATATGCAATGACATGGGCATTTAGGCCCATTGGAAAAAAAATATATTTACCATATATTTGTTCATTTTAAGGCTGAATAAAACCATACTCGAAAATGAAAATGATGAAAACATTTAAATTATAATTTTTAAACCCCTTTGCCTTAGGCCACTTTGAAACCATTGGAGTTACGAATTTCAGCCTGGGTTGAACGGTATTTTTGGCAAACTACTCAGTGTCACAAGGCCAATTTGATACTTCAATGAATGGTCATCAGGGTAAGGTGGTGTGGGCTTTAGACCATCCTGTCAGCCAATCAGGTCTGTGTACCTAAATATATGTACACTTGTAAGTAATAAGTAATCAAACGGAGCATTTTGAGAGCCAGTGGAGGCTCAGGGAAATAAATCATGAAAAATGTATGTTACAGTTGTATTACATTTTTTTTTACAAGTGCTATAATATATTGTGATTTGAAAATAAAAGTTAAAATACAGCATGGAAACTAAACGTCAAAATATTGCTCAGTGACTTAAAGGGAATCTTAAGTAATATAGTAATTTTGTCTTAATGAACAAATCTGTACTGATGCCAATATCCGTAGTGATTTCAGCCCTGCCGATTCAGAAGTAGAGATTACGAGACTTGAGACCTAATTATATTCTCTCATCACCGTGGGTCCTTATAAGTGGGTCCTTAAAACATACACACTTTGGTGAAAACACATGTTCGCCTGACACCGAAATGTCCAGTCAAGCTCCTAAGATTAAAATGTGTGCCTGGGCAATAGTTAACGACGCCTCTAGTGTGTCTGTCATTAGTCAGAATCGCCCCTTGTACCCATACATCTACACTGCTGTTTCTGTTGCCCTATAAACACTGAGTCCCGGTGGTACTCTGACGATGACCCCCTGTACACGTCCTCACCACAAATCACTCTGGCCTCAACCTAACTAGTCATCATGACAACCCTCACTTCATGTTCCAGAATCTGACAAAGGTTTTTCTGGGTGGGTACTATAGGTGTTCCCTCCACCCATCATGTTGGTCCAGCCCCTGTCCCCTAAACATCAAGCCATTAGAGGGCATAGCATTCTGCCCACATCCCAACCACCTTAATTAGCCATTCAGCTCCTTATTTTTGTTTGGTTTCCCCTCTGGCTTCTAATTAATGCTTAATCGAAACTGCTGAACTGAGCTCGTCGAAAAATTCATGAATATTAAAACGAACCAGAGTATTTTTTTCCCCTCTAATAGGGAGGTTGTTTGGCGCCATTTGTATTTGTTACTGTTGGAGGTTTCAGGCGCTCCAAGTTTCATTCCAAGTTATATTCCAGTAACAATGATGGAAGATATGGTGCTGTGGAGGCATATGTAACCAATCCACACAGAACTGGAAGGAGTTTTCCTTGTCACTTTGATCCATGGCTGTTTCCATTAAGCTTTGCATTGTTCCTTGGAGAGACACCTTGTTGAAAGCAGCCTTTAAGTCGCATAGAGATAATACTCTTTTGGTTTTGAGGCATTTTAGAGGGTGAGCACATAAACACATTTGTGTAGCCCACAGCACACACTTACTGTGACTGAAAATAACGTGGTCCACTTTGTGTTTTTGTTGCCTTGCAAGTAAACCCTCACAAAGATATTATAAAATATTGTTTTAACTACTCCCTTCTCAGTGTAGAGAATTTATAGAAATCAAAATCATGAAAAGGAATTAGGATGAATGTAAGGTTGGTGCTCCTCAAATACTTTTCTTTTATATTCCAAAGGGTTGATTTCTGGCAAAAGATTGAATTGACCTTTCCAGCCCTCTATCTGACATACTTAAGACAATCATTTCTATGAAGTGAACTTCTTAATTGTGCATTGAATTTCTTGGTGACTTTTAATGAAACATGATCTTTATTTCCTTGGAGGAAATCCTGTCATGTTTGTTTGCGACTGGTATGTTAGCAAGCAGAAAATCATTTAAAAATATACACTAACTGCTACTGTTTATCATATTTTATTAAAAACACATGAAATTGAAATGTATTTATTCAAATGCTAAACATTTCATTGTTCATTTAAATAACATTCATGACAACACAATCATGTGCCCCGTTTAGAGAAGCAAACATATGTCTATTTCTGCATCGGAGACTAAATCTGAAATGGCACGGTAGGCGCCCACATTCAAATCTTGATGACAATTCCTCCAAAGTTACTCAAATGCAATTTGACTCCTGACAAGAGGATGGAATTCACAAAACAGAACACGCCTATCAGTGAACCCTCGTTTGCATAATGAGGATACTTCCATTTCCGTTGGGTATGTTTTTGACATGCCCAATAGGAGTCACGAAGTGAGAGACGTCAATACACATAAAGTAAAGAGGGATAGAGGGGGGGGGCCGGTGGGGGGGCACCGCTGGTCCCCTCAGAGTCAAACAAAATACATTTAGCTCGGTGAAAACAACTCTTACCTCAGCCGGTAGCTGGAGATGGCCGGGGCGTACGACAGGGTTCACAAACGGGCTTGACGCCCTGAGCGACTGCCTTGACTTTCAGCTGAGAGGTTCAGAGAGGACTGGGGGAAACACAAGTACTCTGGGGTTGTTTTAGTGACGGCCTGACAAAAACAAGCGAACTGACGCTAATGACATGTAGCTGTTTTGCTCTAATTGTTGATTGAATTTGCTAATGACTAATCTGATGTAAGTGGCAGACCCATCTCCATGTGCTCGGGACATTGGGAAATGGACAGGAGGTGGCGTGACGGCTTGTCACGGAACGGTTGCTCAGCTCGGCTCGTCGCTGAGTTTTTTTTCCGATGAGAAGTTCACACTTAATTGTTTTTGATTTGTTTATTTTTCGGTGCAGTGCTTTAGAACACACTCCACCGGTCCCTGTTTTGACCCTGTGTTACACCCGAACACACACACACACACATGCACACACACAGAGAAGTGGCCCTCAAACGTTCAACATGCAGGTAGATGAGGGATCACTGTAAGTTATTGTTCCACATTGAAAAAAGCGGTCTCTCTCTTCTCTTCATGTTATCTTTGGGCCCTACTGTAACACTTTGATATTGAGAGGCAGATGGATTCCCATCCGTGCCCTTTGGTTCTCTGTTTCTAAATGGATTCAAATGTCCAAAGAAAACTTGTCGTTCTGAATGCATATTAGCCAGTGTTTGTTCTTCAAGTGGAGGCATTTTTCATAACATTTAATTTCATTATGAGATCTTGTTTAACATGGTTGTCCAGTTCAGCAACCGATACCAGCTAACTGTAAAGCAATGCTGTTGGTTAAAAAGAACAAATGGACAAGCTTTAGTTAACAAGCTAAAAGGCATTTTTTCTACAGAACTATACTTTAGTTTGTAGTTCATTAGCTGATATTGAAATCCATGTATCTTGTTCATTTTAACAGTGATGTCTTTAAGATACAACACTTTAAGTACCGTGAAGAAAATACAAAACTATTTTGGGGGGTAAAAAATCCCTTCAAAACATCTGAGACTGGAGATAAAAGCATACTTTTTCTCACGGAATCAAAATGAAACTTATTTTCTGAAACAACAATGGTAAGAGAAACATGAATATGAGAACTCTTGAATATTTCCAATGCATCTTTTGTTCTTTGACCCCGAGCAGACTATTAAACAGACAAGTCATTCTTTTAATTCAAATGGCCAGCCAAATATTTCTCCCAGAACAACTTCCTCTGGTGAAGGTTACAGTATATCAAACTTCAAACTAGACTTACAATATGTTAAAAAGATGTGTGTGCAGGGTTGAATACTGATCAACCGATAAAATAAAGCTGTATATTGAAATAAAACTCCCAGGGAAACGGAAAGAAACACTTACCCAGGAAGGGTAGAGAAAACGTCAGAGTAGAGCTCTCCTGTTGCTTCATGCCTTTGCCAAGACTGTCGTTTTGAAAATCAATAGTCCATGTCCTCTAAAATATTTTCCTATGGTTTAGGAAATTCTTCTCCAGTGTTTCTTGGCCACTTGGCTTTGCTACAATATGTACACAGTACTCCCTGGCTGGGATGAGGTATCTAAAGACTGCAAAACACTTTGGTTTTTGCTTTATATTGTGTCACTACATGTGTTTCCAACAATGTATGACTTGCAAATTCTTCAATGATATTAAATGGGATTGACATTTTTAAATGTAAATACATAGAATATTTCACATTTTCATAATGGGCAATGGAAAATGGCAGTCTAATTAAAATTTGATATTTTCTCTCAGATCGTCTGGGGCCAGCGAGTGTGTTGCTATGGAGATTGAGAATAAATATGGTCATGTATTCATGTATTAATTCATACATCTGACTAGAATTTTATTTGTGTGCTCATGTATTTGTTTATTAATTTATACATTTGGTAAGTTATTTTATTTGGACAAACAAGACATCAGTGAAAGGACAGTTCTCTGATGTAACTGAATAAACAGCTTGTCTTAATCAGGGGACTGTGTCAGATTGAACAGGGGTACACGGACAGTGTTCTTAATCAAATGAGGAGACACCACCACAACTTTCAGTTGCTTTCTCTTGATGCCATTGATCACATTCTCCTTTGCTATTGATAGCATGGGAAAACCTCCAGAAAATAAAGTCAAACTTCAATAAAAAATTCCCATAGAAAACAATGCTGGGTTGCAGAAACTTTCCTGAGTATCTTTTGTGGCTATAGACAGAGGAGCCACCCGAATCACGAGGCACTGTCAGTTTAGGGCAGTTTATATTAGTATTGATAAATAAACATTATTTAAAACATCTGTCAGGCCCTGTTAAATATCCTCACCGTGGTTCAGTAACTCCAGAAACCCTGGGCATTGAATATTTAATTATTGTACTAACTGAATAATCAAAAAGTCAATTTCCAAACAGCCGCCTCGCATTCGGAAAGACAATTGCATTTGTAATATCTGCATGTGTGATCTCCTTCTCTCTCACCCGCCACCCTGCCATTCCTTCCCCATGCCTCACAGCGAAGGGAAGTCATAAATTAACATAGTAGCACCGCTAACTAAGTCTGTTCCTCATCTTCACTTGTCCTACCTAATTAGATGCTTAACACTGTACTTGTGAACTTGTATACCATTAACATTTACGCAGGCTAACGCCAGGACTCTGAGTGATGTGACGATATGCCCATGAACAGCGATGACCATGAAATTAGCCACATGATAATTGATTAGCCGGAAGAAATTGGTGTTGCTGTCATTGACTCTGGCCCCTGGAAGGTATAGAGGTGGGGAATGAATGTGCGGTAGGCTCACTGAGAGCTATAGAAGTCAAGCTCAGACAAGAGGGGGTTAATCACGTTTACTGTTCTGGGATCTGACAGGCTTCCAACGTACTATGTCGCGAAGAAGCATTAGTCCAATATTCCGGGTTATTTCGTGCTATTGTCATTTGAATGTCTTCCTGAATAGCATTAATACGATTGTATTGAAAGACTTCGAAATTGTGTGTGGTCATTTTTTATTATTATATGGAGTAATTTGATACACAATAAATGAGAGATAATACACATTGCAATTGTAATAATAATTATAATGAACAATCAATATGAATACATGCATTTTTAGCAATTGCAAAATTGATAATGCACAGTGAATATAATATACATCATTTTCCTAACCACATTATTTAATTTGTCTTCCCATAATATACTAGTAGATTTTGTTATGTATTCATACCGGGAAGAATATATAATTAGTGTTTTCTTCTATGTAAAAAAAAAATGCACTTCTTGTCAGTATTTACATTTCCATTCTTTGATTTAATTCTAATGGAAGTCCCAGGGCAATATATGTGCCAGTTAATAGAAGACAATGATTAAAGCTTGCTCTCTGTCTCGTAATCACAATGATACAGTCATTGGTTTGGCTACGCACTGATTAAACAACACTATACAAATATTGGAGTTAACTTTCAGTTAATGGTTCCTTAATCTTCATAATTTTCCTTGTGTACCGTACAAAGGTGGAATAAGTGGTTTGTATGATTCAGAAATATCTTAGCATCTCAGGTAGAAGAGTGACAGCTGATAACTTGCACAGTTGATGGATGTCATTATTATGGTTACTTTATCTGTCCGTTCCTGTTGAGCCCACTACTCTGTGTGTTTGCTTACTTGCCCGTGTGTGTCTGTTTGTTTGTGTGTGTGTGTGTGTTTGGCGACCAGCGTGTGTATAATCTCGAGCACACTCCCCCATACAGTGGTCCCATTGTGCTGTGAGCAGTGTGTGTGCACGAATGACAGTTTGTGTGTGTGTTTGGCATGCAGTACCAGGCTGGGTCAAAGCAGCTTAGTTCCGATCCGCTGGGTGACCTGCCTGGGCCGTGTGCTCGCCCGGCCTCGCTGACCTGGATGATTTCATTATAGAGAGGTGAGGCGCATGGCCTCAGAATGATGCATGTCCGCTGCTAGCAGCTACACACACACACACACACACACACACGCATGCTGAAACACGTGAGAAGACATTCTCTGTGTGGTCATTGTGCACCTGATAAACCTGCAATATTTATTGTTATTCCAACAGTTTTTTCATCCTCCTTCTAGTCACGCCTCCTTAACACACCGTGCCACAATGTCACTGGACTGTAGCATTCATGCTATTTTTCTGTCATGACATACGCAACGTGTTACATTCAGATCAGATGCCTGGTGACAGTTATCGCTACACTTCAGCAATGACTCCGCGCTTTGAGTTCGGTGCCGTGGCAAAGAAGTTGCACATCAGAGGTCAAGGACATGACAGAGTGCCACTAGATGGCGATATAGGTTAATACTGTGTTGCGGCTGAACCACACTCTACACAGACACAGTGGCCTGGCGCGGGCCTAGCAGCTTCAGTACACCAGCAACTGATTTATCAGAACAGGCCTTCGCCTTTATTGACCTACAGACTGCATACAAAATCACAGCATGGACACAACGCGTGACGCTCTGCCGCTGGGAGATGTCACCTGCTGTGAGATGTCACGTTGGTGGCATATTGCTGAGCAAACACGGAAGGGGTTTAAGAGTTTAGGCAAGGACTGTGTAACCTCCCAATCCTCGTTCCTTTTCTTTCTGTATTTGTACACACGAAAGACAGATGAGTGGAGAGAAGAGGTGAGGAAAAGAGATAAGAGGAGAGGGGTTATGAGTTTGTGTACAGCCGTCTTCTACAGTGGCTATAGGACACAAAGCATGGCCCTCTCTCTCTCACTTTCTCTCTCTTTCGCTTTCTCTCTGCCTGCATGGCTTTGAGAGGCCCCATGGCTTTTCACTGGGGAGGAGAGGGAGAGGTAGCTTAGAGAACATGAATCGCTGTCCGTCCTTGGCAGCTTTTCTAGCCCTTATGCACGGACACAAGAAAGGACAAACGCATTACATCTCATTCCCCCTATTTTCTCCGACTCTTTCCTCTGTTGGTCCCTCATCATATTCTTTCTTTCCTTCTTGTGGTGCTTCCATTTCCTGTCATTCTCCTGCTATAATAAATGTTCTTGGGCTTTGTGTTGCTGCCTGTTGGCTTGAAATGTAATCTACCGGTGAAACACGGAGGGAAATTGAATCTAACAAATGGTTTGAAAGGCATATCAAACCCAAACCAACAAAGGCAGAAAAAAACGACTAAAGTCTTTCTTCCCGACGACTTGTGAAGTTGATGTTTCAACAGAATAGCATGCAGACGTCCCTGGAATAAAGGCAGGCGGCATTTTCTGCTGTTTTGTGTTGTCGTTTTGACTTGAATGGGAGAAAGTTGCGTCGGCTTGTTTGGTTTAGCAGGATAGAGGAAATGGTTTTGTTTTATTAACACCCTCTCAGGGATGTCAATTTGGTGCTTGGTGCCATCATTTTAAGGTGGAACTCAAGGAAGCGAGAGTAGGGCTATATGTAAATCGGAGCACGGGAACAGTCACCAAATGTAATTGCTGTTTCTTTTCTTTTGTCAGACGGCAAGCTGACAAAACCTTGCTACAATTCATTCTTGACAAGCAACAGAAAACGATAGTTGGCAACCCAAAAAAACGCTCTGTTTGTCCATCTGTCTCTCTGTCTGCCGAACATACCTATGTCTGTCAATTTCTCTTAAGAAGATCATAAAATGAATGCAGTCCATTTCAATAGCAGCCAATATTGTAGATAAGCATACAGCACACACACACACACACACACACACAGACACACACACACACACACACACACACACACACACAGACACACACACACACACACACCGGTGCCATAATCACCGTGCCCATTAGTGTCATTACCCCTGTCTCACTATCACGGCCACATTATCACAGCCTAAGTGGACTATCTGCTTGCGTGTGTACGTGTGTGTGTGTGGGTGTGTGAGTGTGTGTGTACGCGCAGCACGCACCCGTAGCTGTTTGTGCCCGTGTGTGTTAAGTGCGCATGCGCGCTGATGTTTATGTGTGTGAGTGTGCATGTGTGTGTGTGTGTGCGTGCGTGTGCGTGTGTGTGTGCGTGCGTGTGTGTGTGTGCGTGTGTGTGTGTATGCATGTGCTCACAGGACTGGAGCTGCAGGGGTAGCAATAACCTTTTTTACCCTGACTGGGGTTATACTAATGCTCAGTGACTCTGTTGTTCTGAAATAACAAAATTACTTCTCCATTCACAACTGTATAAAAATCACATAACATACCCACACAATAAGCCATTTGGAAGTCCATATGACTGCGCCGCGGTGAATGCGTGCACCTAGATATTTGGTAATGTACTATAATAGTACACCATTACAGCTTTGGCAAGCAGGGGAGTACATTTCAGAGTAAATTAATGTCAAGGTTAAAGAAGCTTGTTTGTGCTCTGTTTGTTTTGTAGCATCCACTACCTTTTGTCACGGGCGATGCCTGACTTGTTGAGACATTTCAGCGGTGAACTGAGTGACTTTCTGTGTTTCGGAAGAACGTCTGCGTGCATCCGGTGAAATATTTGGAGCGCTGGGTGAGTACTGTGGCGGTGCTACCTACATCATCTAAGATAAATACGTTAATGGTAGGGTGTTTGTCAGGGTTATGCCAGAGGTATGCAAAGCTCCTCTGTATGGATGAAGAAGCATATAGAGTATAGTATGGTAATGTAATCTTGTTCCTTTAGAGACTCTGATGTGTGCTGCTCCGATCCCTTGCGTCTCACTATTTCAACAGACCATAGATGTTGTCATCTGTCTGTAAACACAGCTTTTGGTGTTAAAGAAATGTGCCCTCTGTTTCTCTGAGCTGTGCGTGTAACCATTAGCATTGTTGTTTTTTTTTGGGGGGGGGGGGGTTGTCGGCAAAGCTGAGCTGCTCTCTAATCTGGCATGTGTTTTAGGGTGACTTCACACTATAATGCTCTCTCTCACACACCTACTGTATTCATTAGCTGGTTACCTACGGTACCATTGTGTGTGTGTGTGTGTTGTGCGTGCGTTTGACAGAGGCAGGTGTACTATAGTGTGCTAGCAGTGAAAGCAAGTGATCACGCCAATTCTGAAACAATGTTATTTTGACTCATTCCAGATTGGATTTTCCCATCAGGGAAATCATGCTCTAATTCGACCCATGAATTTGAACAGCTACATGGGGCTGTGCGAGGTAGGTGTAGAGTTGGAGCGAGGGTGACTAATGGCAAAACAAGTTGGGCTCTGAACGGTGTGTACTAGAGGTTCCTTCCACGACCAATGTAATATTGCATAACACGTTATTGTAGCGAGTCGGAGTAAGTATTGGCATCAAAATGCAAAGAAGTATACACATCTAATTTCACATTATATTTTAAATGCATCATTACTGCCAAGTCAGATGAGTATCCAGGGGTAGCCAGACCTCTTGTCACCTCTCTGGCCCAAGCAGAGTGCATCCTGGGTAGCGGGCTGGCCCTCTCCTGCTTATTAACCTTTCCTAATTAGATGGCAGAGACACCATTGTTCATCTAATGATCCCTCAATGAAAGGACAGGGCCTCATCTACAGTGTGTCCTCCGACACCATTGCTAAATTAGATTTCCCCACTCGCTTCGTTTTCCTGGTCGCTCACTTTATGTTTCTCAGGGCCTACTGACTAAGCTGAGTTCAGAGAAAGAACGCGTTTCCTCTCAGGCATTTCTCTTACAGAGAGAGCTAGAGAGCGAGAGAGAGAGAAAGGGAGAGAGGGAAAGCGAGAAAGCGCGAGGAGAAGGGAGACAGAGAGACTCCAAGAGAGAACGAGAGCTAAAGCTAAAGATTCCCGTCCTGCTGCAGCCAAGCCCAGAGTTGCATTAGCCGTGATTAGCACCCCCAGTATGGATCCTATTCACTAATTACTTGAGATGCTGTGGTTCACTGAGATTTAAGTACCACCTCAATCCCATTATCTCCTATCCCTGAAGCCAGCCTCCGTCACCCAGGCCTTTGTGGAGGAGGAGAAGGCTGCGGGGTTATCAATAGGGGCCCCTGGCCTAGAGAACAGAACCAACACAGGCTTCTGAAGGACTGGAAACCCTTCCAGTTTGCAAAACCAAGCTTCAGTTCGTCCGATTGGTTCAGGAGTGTGGTCGAGACTTAGAAAGCATGTCAAGGTGTGTGTCAGAATCGGATGTGGTATTTGTAACGAAAGTGTTCGCTGACTCCAACCCCCCACCACACACACACACACACACACACACACACAACCACCACCCCCCAAAAGTGTTTTCGGGGGTTTTGCGCTCAGTTCACCCCTGAGCTACTAATTACAATTCAGATGTCACACACTTGGTGGATAATAAGAGTCAGGATACAGGATTAGAATATTCCTTGGGCCTGCAGGGGGTGTGTCTTCGAGAGGAAGACGAAAGTGTGTCTGTTTCGCCGGGGAGGGTGGCGTGGGGCGGTACGGGGGGGTGAGAACAATCTATATTTGGCCACGCTGCGTGTTCCTGTACCCCCCCGTCCTTGTACCCCGTCACCCTCTCTTCACACGTCGGCTGCGTTGGCACGACGACGCCTGTCTGTCTGCTAGGGGCCGATTGAGTGACATCTGCTCCGGACAGAGAGGGGGAGAGGGACGGGCCGGCTCCTCTTGGCAACGGTGGCGGTGCGGGCGCTGGCACGAGGCGCGGTGGGTACAGCGGGGGTGGTGGTACCAGCAGCAGTCTGTGGATGCCCTAACAGAGAACCGTTTGCCGGAACAGCATGACATCTCCTGGAATGAAAGCTCGCTCACCCTCTTACTCTTCCTCCCCCTTTTCTCTTTCTTTCTTTCTTTCTTTCTTTCTTTCTCTCCCCTTCTCTCTTTCTTTACTACCCCTCTCTGTCTCTCTCTCCTCTATCTCTTAGCCTCTTTATTTCACTCTCCTTGTGTCTCTAATCCCTCTCTACATTAACTCTGAGTCCTGTCCTATTCTTCACCACTGGTGTCCAAAGCAAGCGTGTCCGCATGTCATTTTTCATGGCATGTTCAAAGTATTTCCTTTGTGGCATGTGTCTTTGGACATAGACAGTGTCACATATGACATTTTTGTTCATTTACGTTGCCAATTATTCTCAGTGTCTTTGTTTCTTCATGTTGAGCTGTCCACTCCTCTGTTATCCTGCTATCTTCAGGTTTTCTTAAAACAAACACCATTAATGAAGCATTGCGCTGACATCTGCAGGAACCCAACAACTAAATTAATTCAAGCAGCAACACATCACATTTCAGCCTTCCCACTGTCACACCTAGCATCTCAAAGAGAATACATAACTACCACGGGCAAGGAGAGGAGGACTGATGGTGTGTGGTGTGTGCGTGTGTGTGTGTGTGTGTTTGTGTGTTTGAGCAACGTGAATGAATGAAAAGCATGGTTTTGTGGAGTAACTCGTATACTTAACTGCACTTACCAAATGTATACTGTTACTAGTCCTGGTTATCAAAACATCATTAATGTTCATCAAAGCATGAATCAGTCAGTAAAGAGAAACAAGAAAAACCCATTGCAAAAGGAATTTTACCTCTTTCTCTCCTCTTTCTGACGTTCTCCCACCCCTTTCATGGCTACCAAAGTATCGCCACCACTACTCAGTGCTGTCAAGACGATACACAATTGATGTGTTGTAAATTGATTTCCGGGGAGATGTGATGGATGAATGGAAAATGAACATCTTCATCGGTGACCTCTCCGCGCTGTTGTCACGATTGCCTCTCCCCACGCCCGCCCATGATTGACAAGCGCGCTAACGAGCGCCGTCGCCGGTCATGTTATAATTTCCCTGTGTGGAAAACAGGAGAGTCTCCGGCCCTAAGGTAATGAGCTCTACAAAGACACAGAGCGAGAAAGAGAGGCTTGCCCCAAAGAGATGGAAGACGGAATGAAAGAACAAGTAAATAAGAAAGAAAGGACAAACATGAAAGTAGATTAAAAAAGTTGTGATTATTACCACAAAAGAAAGAGCATCTCTTTGTTTATCCATCTTCTTCTCTGACGGATGTCTTTCTAGACGGTGGTTTCGGCTACAGCCGGAACCTAATGGATTCCTATAGCCAAGAACAGCCTGGCATTTCAAACAACAAAAAACTTGGCGTAATGAGAGCAAATACAGTTATTTGATATAAAGTTGCGGTATGTGGCTGTATTGCACTCTCCTTCAGCACAGACGAGAGTTTCTCTCTACCTTAACTGACACTAACACTCATCAAGGTCACCGCAATTAAAGATTAAAAGAGAACAAACACTTTCAAACCGTCAACACAACTTCATCGCTATGATGGACCTATATTAAGGCCATTAAAGCAGCTGTCTACAAACACAAAGAACAGAGTTATATTGTCATAGCAGAGAGAGAAAGTGGGAAACTATATACTGTATACCAGCACATACCAGCGTGTGTCTGAGTTGTAACTGAAGCGGCAACGCTTATAAACCCCTGTTCATTGGCTTGCGATTAGGAGGTGCTGGGATGTCGAGGATGGTCTGGTGTGTGATCACAATTCAGGTTTTATTGTTGCCGTGATTAAAGCCCCAGAATGTCTCCGTTGTCACCCACCGCCCATCAACACATTCAGGTAGAATGCTGCTTACATTCACTCTGCACAGCCTAGCTGAACGGAAAAATCCATTATCGCTGAAACAGGAAGACATGGACGAGGCTTCCCGTGGCGCCCCGTTCCGCGCTTGGCGTCTGTCTTTGGGTAAACACGAACAACGGGAGCCACATTTATCCTTCACTCTCGCATTCGTTTTCGTATGCAACGACGAGGACGGCATCCCGGACGCTGCTGTTCTAAATCCCCCCGAATAGCCCCGGGCATTATACTACAATACCTCCCTGACCACGCTTGACCACTTTAGAGTGCACGTCCACATCGCATATCATGTCCTCTCAAAATCATCGGTTTCCCTGTCTCCACGCCGTGCACCTCAACAGGCCAGAGGAGCTGGGAGGTGGGCGTGGGGGGGGGGGGGGTGTCTGAGTCATCCTCACAGGTTCTCAGATAATGATCACACCAGACCCGAACCACAGGCTCTGGCAGGCCGACTAACAGCGACACCCTAATACAGCCTTCTCCTCCTCTTCCCCCTCCCGTTCTCCTCTCCTCCTCCCCTCTTGTCCTTCTCCTTTCTCTTCTGTTCCTTTCCTGCGTTCTTGCCGGATAACTCAGGCACTCAGACCAATGGTGAACAGCGCCCGTCTTAACATTCCTTGGTGCTCTCATGCTCTTTGTGTATTGTTTGTAGATTTCTACAACTCAGCACCACCAAAGATTATCTAATTTCCCTTCACGTTCCGTGTCCTTCCTTGAATGCCGTCTGTAGGAGGGGTCATTAGTATAGAAGGAGATAGGATCCCCTCTGGCTCTAGTGTTCCCTACAGCTGAGACGCTGCGTGTTTGAGGGCCACTGGCTACATGACCTGTCCTTTAATGTCCCCGAGCGGTGGGGGATTGAGGCTTTGCAGAAGGGTAATTCATGCCATAAAGACGGGCCACCCTGCTGCTCTGGGAAGCGTGCCCTCCCTGTGCCCCTCCCCACGCCCCCTGACCCCCTGTCGCCGTGTCGATGGGGAGTCCCATCCCAGACAGGGAGGCACCTGGAACCTCACTCCCCAACCCCTCCCTATCTCTTTCCCATCTCCCAGGTGCACCGGGGGTCCTGCGTTTTAACAACAGCAGCTACTTTTGAGGTGGTGCCAACTTACACCGTGCTCACCTGTTCGGCTCTCAGCTCTGCACTGGAGCTTATGTAGGAGACCTGCTGATAGTGGAGTTTTCAAGGGGGTACAGTAAATGATCAAAGATCATGTATAACCTCAGCTCCACATCTTGATCAAACATCATGTATAACCTCACCTCCACATCCTAATCAAAGATATTGTATAACCTCAGCTCCACATCTTGATCAAACATCATGTATAACCTTAGCTCAAAATCCTGATCAAACATCATGTATAACCTCAGCTGGACATCTTGATCAAACATCATGTATAACGTCAGCTCAACATCTTGATCAAACATCATGTATAACCTCAGCTAGACATCTTGATCAAACATCATGTATAACCTCAGCTCCACATCCTAATCAAAGATATTATATAACCTCAGCTCAAAATCTTGATCAAACATCATGTATAACCTCAGCTCCACATCTTGATCAAACATCATGTACAACAACTTCAGCTCAACATCTTGATCAAACATCATGTATAACCTCAGCTCCACATCTTGATCAAACATCATGTACAACAACTTCAGCTCCACATCTTGATCAAACATCATGTGTAACCTCAGCTCAACATCTTGCTGGTCCCTACCCCTCTGGATGCTCTCTTTTCTCTTTTCTCCAAACTATCCCCATTTTATATCTCTCATTCCTATCCTTACCTCTGTCATCTCTCACTTCTCACCTCCGTGTCCCTTTCCCCCCTTCTTTTCTCAAATGTCTATTATGACATCATTAGTGTTGGTCCTATACAATTATTGAACCCAATTCTAGAATGGACACAGACATTGTTATAATGGGATTTTGGTCCAGCTATGGCTGTGGTTTTGTGAATTTGAAGTATTTATGTTCATTGAATGTTTGTGGGCCACTGGGCAGTTTAAGAGGAATATTTGCATGTATTGTTTTTTAATGAATGGACAATTCACTTTATACTTGCCACAGTCCAGGTTCCAATCCCACTAATCTTATCCTGTCCACTAACAGAATTCAAAATGTTCTTGCTTCTAAATGTGTTGTTTTTGTAGATTAAAAAAATTAGACCTAATTAAGTAATGGAAAGCTCTATGCAAATAAGATTTATAATGTAATATTCAATTCAAAGTTTCCATTAATTTCAAAATATCCATAGCAATACAGTGGGACATCTGGTGGCCATAAGAATAGTAAAATGCAACAAGTATCAATATTGCATCATTTAATAGCACTCACAGCTTTCCAAGAAATAAAATAGGAATGTAAACATATATTACATACATAATATGCAATCTGCAAAATGATATGACAATATTGGGATGAAAACAGATAAATATAATCAGTAAATGCATCACTCCTGCCAATCAATTTGGTGAGGATTTCCCCCGGCCAAAATGGCCGCCATTTAGTCCCTATCTGGAATGTTTGAAATCTAATAATTAGACAGGTTCTCTCTGGCCAGCCATTTCCTCTGACTCAGCATCTTACTTCCCAGCCTCTCATCTCTCCCTCATATTACATGGCAGTTAAATGCACAAAGTAGAAGGAATAGGTGTCAAATGCAACTATCCAAGTTAGGACGTATCCTTAGTGTTCCGCTGAGACTAATTCCAGAGCCTGTCACTGACATCAAATCAATAATCCTCCAGTCACGCTGGCTTGTTCATTCAATGCTGAGCATTTTTTTCTACACAGTTAGATTGATTATTGATAACAAACGTTTGATGGTGCGGTTTAGGCAATAATCAAATGTGTAATGTAGAAGTCTAGTTCCCTGTGATCTGTGTAAGACTGTATGACCACACGGACGTCTGATTTGTGACATAATAGTAAACAAGATGAAACTGAAGCTAACGGAATCTCACTTTAATTCACTGGTGTGTGGCTATAGATTTTAGAGACAAGCATGAGCGAGAGAAAGAGAGAAAGAGAGAAAGAGAGAGAAAGACCAGACGACAAAAGAACAGAGAAGCACCTGTTTCCTGCTAGTTTACACTGGGGAATCCACTCCCGCCTGATCCACACACACACACACAAACCCCCACCACAACTACCCCACATACATAGCACCAACAAAAGGTGTTACTTGCAAGGCACCTAGAGCAAGCCTATTATTCCCTTCTATTAGTTTTAATTAGCCCCTTATTAGGCAGGGCGACTCAGTGCACTTCTCGTATTAACCAACCATTGAGAACACATGATCTCTGGCCCTGCTTAAGGTCACCAGAACAACCAGGACCTCCCAGCCTCTGGCTGGTTCACCAGAGCCGTTGCTCAAATGGAACGCTATTCATTCTATAGTGCACTAGCTTAGACTACAACCGTAGTGTTGTAGTGTCCAATACAGGGCGCAAGTTGATATGCACGCCTGTGCCCACTGAATAGGCTGACACTTCTATCAACCAGGCTCGTAAAACACTTAAAACATTTAAGTCCCCTCAGTAAATCCTTCCAAAACTCATTTGTTAAATATTTTTCCGGCTCTTTTTGGTGTCCCTGATATTCTTAACTGGAAATTAAGCGAGTGTGAAAACAGGATTCTTATCATTGATAATTTCCTTTTCTCACTGCCTCCTAATGCTTATTCAACCTTGGAGAAATTACATTCCAGAATGGAAAAGGGGACTTCTCTGGAAACCGTGGAAACGTCCAACATCCCCCTGAGAAGGGAAAGGTGCCAGGTTTCAACGTTACACTTTTTTACCTCCGAACCCAAATGAAATGCACAGATGCACCCTGGGATGATGGTGAGATCCCTGCCTAACGAATGAATCGCTGTCAGAGGCCGTGACACCATCCCAGGGTGATTTGCATCTCTCCACATTGTTTTAAAAGATGGCCTGTAGCGTGATTCTTACAGATGCCGAATGCTGGCCACGCATGCAGAGGAGAAGAAAAGGATGTTATAAAGAAAGAACAGGATGAAGAAGTACAATGGAACGTCAGATGATGACGGCTTCTCTGACTTAGGTTGACTTTGAGAGTTGCGGCTTCATTGCCCAGCTACATCGATTTGTAACAGACACAGTTCACTGAGCGAAAAAACCCCTGAAACCTGATTCTCAGAACTGCAATTTATTTGAGAAAGCCAAATGCTCATTTAAGCCGGAGAACAACCACTGCGGTTTCCCTAAATTATTCCCTTCCAGCTTTCGTATTATTACCCTCAAATCTAAACACTAAACAGCATCGCTGCAATTAAGCACAGTGGTCTGACCTGCACACACACATTAATAAATGAGACGTAGACGCGCCGCGGCAGAGCTAGCTATGTACACAGCCGATGTTTGCATCGCAAACAAATGCCTCTCTGTGTTGTGTTTCCTTGCTGCTCCTGATTCACTCTGACAAATCCGTAGCTTTCTGAGCTTTAATTGGGCAGCCTCAGGGTTGGAGAGAGAAAAGGGGAGGAGAGAGAGGGAGGAGAGAGAGAAAGAGAGGGGAGATAGAAAAAGAGAGGAGAGAAGAGAGAGGGTTAGATGTGATAGAGTAAGAGAAAGCCTTTTAGTGCTGGGTTCCTCTATTTAAGTACTTCTCTTTCTCCATAATTGCAAGCAGGTGCCTGTGTAGAAAAAAAGGGAACCGATCATGGCTTTCTCAAGACTGTCTGTGATGAGATGGCTCAGATCTAGTAGCAGTACACAAAAAACACTAAACAGACTGGAAATATTACTAATAAACAACTCCAGGGGAATCCCACCAGACAAATAAACATCAGATATTCTTTTTGCCTATAGTCAGTTTAAGGATAAAACAAAGTTCAGGATAGTAAGGGTTACAAAGGGGACTGTTTTATTCAGCCACGCTAACTTGTCTCTGCTGAAGTCAATGTTCAGAGAGCAAGAGAGATGGAGAGAGAAAGGAAGGCATAGGGAAAATGGGAGTAAGTGAGTGAGGGAGAGAGAGTGGGGGAGAGAGTGGGGGAGAGAGTAGGGGAGAGAGTGAGTGGTCAGTCAAATGGAGGATCGGCAGAGAGTAACAGAGACCTTGACCAACGGAACATCCAGTCCCCATTTCATTTGACATGGGCCTCGTGCAGCTTCCTAGCCCCCTAACTCTCTCTCTCCTTTTCCCAGAATGCACCACATCAAGTGCCAGTGCTCATGATCTGTGGCTCCATCATGTCAATGCCCCCAGCAGCGTGTTGTGGCCTGCTGGCTGGAGCACTTAGCTTAGCTATAGGATGGATGCTTGTTTTGGTCCAGCCTCCCGCAGTGGGCTAATGGAAAAACAACAAGTGGAACCCTGCAGTCTGGGCCTTTCCCTCCACTCATTGCACTCTTCTAGCTACTGTATATTCACTTCAGATTTGGCTTTGCGTTAATACCTTTTAGGCCCATATGGAAGGATATCTCATTTATTTTTTTATTTAATTGATGTGTTAATGGCGACAAGAGAAGTTTCAGAGCAAAATGCATATACCCTTCATAAAGTGCTAGGTCTTCTACATAGTCTTGTGCCTCTGAAGCTAATCAGACAAGGCACTGAATAAGATAATTACTTTCAGACTCTGCATTACTGTTATTGCTGTCTGATTGAAGTATCTTCTTGTTCCAACTACCGGTGAAGAGATACTGTGAACGAGCTGAAAAAGAGACTCAAAATCAACTGCAAAAAAAGCTTAGAGAGGACCATAATGTGAAATCATGAAGACGATGTAGAATACACACATTTGCACACACAACGACACCCAACACCCAACTGTATGTGACGGACAGCTGTCCGTGTACTGAATGTAGAGATTAGGTGAATTCACAGAAACCCTTAAGTGTGTAAGTCTACGGAGAACACACGCAGCACTTAAACACCTAGAAGTGGCTGTAGGACGAAAGCCCATATAGAGATGTAAAAGGAAAGAGAAAAAACACTACTCCGTTTACATACACATTTCACACACAAAAAAACTGTTTTCAGAGGTACGGCTGCTGATGTTTGTGGCTGAATCTGAAGTGAAAAGACCCTTTCTTCCATGTTAATTACCATCATCTTCTCACTTTAATGTCACAGTGTCTCCCTTCGCCTCCTGACAAGGCCGTTCCTCTCCAAGAGGTATATAATGGGCTAGCGTTCGACCATGTTCCTTCACAAGGAAATGAGTGAGAAAGCAACGAGCGAAGCGGGTCTGTCAGGGAGGAAATGTTGTGGTACAATAACAGAGCGGCAGGTGTTTTGTCTGAACGGGCATCACGGGCATTTCTTTCACTCACATTAACACTGGCGCAATTACAGCTAGGTCACTGGTGTTTCTACACACACACGCACACACACCCACAGACACAAACACACACACATTTATTTCTATACTTGTGAGAACCGCGAATTGATTACCAAATATTACAGGATATACCCTAACCCTTAATCTTAAACAGTAACCTATACATAAATAATAACACTTAACACATAATCCTAACCCTTAACACATAATCCTAACCTTTAACAAATAATCCTAACCCTTAACACACCAACCCAGACCCACCTTTTTGTAAAAAAAACATAGCTACTAACCCTAAGCCTAACATTAACTCTAACCCTAACTCTAATCCTAACAGTATTCTTACCTTTATGTGAGGACATGTCAGCTTGCTAAATGTAAATATTTCACCATAGTTATCAGTACTATAGGTTTTTACAAGTACAGTAAAAAAGTACATACACACACACACACACACACACACATACACAATAAACATTTGACTATTCTTGTGGAAACCCAAAACCGAACTCCAACTTAACCTCTAACCGAAAGTCCAATCCTTAACATAATTTTAACTGAAATGGTAACCTTTACTCTAAACTTAACATCTGAACGCAAAAGAGTATTTTTCCTCAGGGTACCCTACAAGGTTACATTCTCCATCTGCTAAGTTTGCAGGGATTTATTATTCTTGCAAATGTTGTCAAAACTCTACACCCACACACACGCACACACACACACACACACACACACACACACACACACACACAGACACACATTCACACATACACACATATTTAAGAAAATGTGGAGAGAAAAGAGATAGAACAACAGTAATAAAATGAATGTGTCACAACTGACCCTGAAACACAGTTGTTTGGTGAGGGACTGCACTTCCATTTCATCGCCTATTAAGTGTGTCCTGCTGGAGATAGGAGAGAGAGAGAGAGAGAGAGAGAGAGAGAGAGAGAGAGAGAGAGAGAGAGAGAGAGAGAGAGAGAGAGAGTGAGAGGCCGGAGCGCAATCAGAGGACTGGCTGATAACGGTTATCATGGCCAGCCCGCCCGCTACCACCATCCCCACTGTCACTGCCATGCCACCAGCTAATGGAAAACACATTTCGGAGTGAAATGAGTTAAAACAAAATTCACTTTTATTTTTAACGCAACTTAATCATTTCATGGCCGTCAGGTTCCAGGGTGACACATGAAAGGGAGGGGGTCTGAAAGAGGTTGAAAGCCCAGACAGACACACTTACCTCACTACAAGTCCTCAATAACTCCAGTAACTCTGGGTGTCTTCAGTCCATTAGCTTCAGAAGAAGTCAGGTAAATGCTACTGCTTCCTCACTCATACTCAGTTAACTCGTGTACTAACATACTATGACTCATGCGTTTCCTCACGTACTAACTCGCGTACTAACTCATGTACTGACTCACATACTAACTCAAGTATTTACTCACACAATCATTTAAGCACCAGTCACATTAGAATGTAATTTTTCGTGAGCTCTGTGCTTTATACTAGAAGTTGTGTTTTTTCCATACTAGCTGATAAACACTGAGCATTCTGAGCACCAAGCAAGAATTGGAGGGTTAAGAGGTTTAATGTCAGTCTGGGGTCTATTCTCACAAGACAGGGGCATCCATCTAAAATGGAGGCCGTTTGAAGCCTGCCAGGGAAACTAGAATAATGTCTGTTGTCTACTGGTTTGGTCGCAACCTTTTTCATTGGACACTGCAGAGAAGTATCTCAACAACAAAACAAAAAACATGAAAAAGATCAAATGAAAATCAATGGCTACGAACCCCAATCAAGAAACATTGTTCTTCTCCATGTGCGATATCAACATCTGATTCAAATCTACTGAATAATTGTGAGGTTAAAATAGCAAATGTTCGGTAATATGACAAACAAATCAAATACAAATGACATGGTTGAATGACTCTGTTTACAATACCCTAATGATTGCTCATATTCAAATCCCAAACCAGGAAACAGCGGCAAAAAAACATTTACAGTTACTATATTAAAAAGACACAACCTTCATTTTAAATTATTTGTCATCACTCATCTGCACTGTTGGTCCACTGTAATCTGGGGGTGACGTATAATGACATCGATTCAAACCCCCACCCTCAACCACCTTCTTGTTATTGTCCTAAGTAATGGCACTTGGTCCTTCCATTTCCAGCCTGGCGTGGTTCGCTAACCAGCTTGCGAATATGTACCGAGACCACCGGGCCTCTGGGCGTCCAAAAACACGCACCGACCGAGGCCAGCAGTGATTGGACGTGATGTTTCATTCCATCCTGTGAGGGGGCTGGATGTGATCTGATGTGCTGCTTGTGTTCTGCAGGATGATCTCTCACCTACTGGTGACTGTGCTTCGTGTGAGGTTTCAACCAAAACAGATGCACCGCCTCTGACTGCGTTATACGTGTCGGTCTGTGTCTCCGTCGTGGCAGTTAGGAGTCCCAGACACCTTCCTACAGAGATGAACGTCCGCCCGGGTGTCACTCATTACAGAAGCGCACAGAACAGTAGACCGACGGGCTGTCGACTCAGAACAGAGTGCGGTGCGCAGACTGGTTTTATTCGAAAGAAGACGTCTCCCTTCTGTCTGTCACACACCTGTTTACACGTTGTCTCTCCCCCTCTTATTTTTCTCGCTGTCTCTTCTCTGCAGTTGTTCTGCCGAACGCACGCTAGCTATCATGCTGGCTTTGGGACTGCAGACAGGGCGATGCCGTGAGTGGCTCATAACCCCTGTCTGTCTTATTCAAAAGGCCTAGCGGTCGTGGTGCAAGATGCTTCTTTTAAACGAACTGAGCTGACTAACCACGCGCTGGTTTTAAGTGTACAACACACAACAGTCACAGAGAGGTTCAGCGCTGGGGCACTATGTCTGGTTCAACAGTAATTCTGCTATTGTCATGAGGTGAGTGTGCAGTGGCTACTCAACAAAGTGGGTTTCAACTCATTACCTTTTGCTATGTGGCCCAACCGTATCTATTTTTCCTACTGCTATTATCACCGGTGAAGATACGACCACCGCCAAAACGATCATCTCGGATCAATCAATCAAGAGTAACCCTTTCCAATTAAAAGCCCAATGATGCCATTATCATTTCAAAACAGAAAGTGCAATAGGAGAGAGAGAACGTGCGCGCGAGAGAGGAGAGATCGGTAATTAGGAGGTCCTAGCAGAAAGGGAGACTTGGACCACATGGTGGGACCCGATCACAGAGAATGTCTCCTGGCTTCTGGGGGGCCAGCGGGCCATCATGTCACCTCCTCATCTCCTCCCTGGGCCCTGGGCCAGAGCCTCCGTCCTTGTCATGTGGCCCCTTAATGAGGGAGTCGCATATGGACTGAGGAGCTGCCCCCTCGTTAGGCAAGCACTCACAGAAACACACACACACACACACATGCCCGGGCACACATTAATCATTGCACACCCGCACGCACGTGCAATATCAGAAACCAACATACACACAAGTGTCGCACACAGAAATGCACACTCACGCGTACACACACGCATGCATCACTCACGCCACTACTGGAGCCATCATGTGGATCCTCGTGTGTTTAGTGTACAGTCTGTTACCTACCTGTCCCCTGTCCGTTTCCCTGTAGGCCTCCTCTTAGCCCCCCCTGCCCACCCGGGGACCGGGGAGAGACAGACTGGGACTGGGGTTAGGTGTGCTCAGCTGGGGCCCCAGTGGCCTGGACGAAGAGGAGAGAGGGACAGGCGCGCTGGGCGACGTTCTTTCACACGGGCCTCTCACCAGCTGTCACCCCTCTGCTCACTGCTGAATGCAGCCTGTCACTCCAGCCAACTGGGATTTAACACTGGTCAGAGGGAGACAGGGAGGGAGAGAGTGAGGGACAGAGGGGGAGGGAGAGGGGAGAGTGAAAGAGAGACAGAGGGAGAGAAAAAGAGTAGACGAGGAAGTGAGGTAGAGAGAGGGAGCAGGGGAAAAGAAAAAAAGTAAAATACAAAAGAAGAGCAGCTCACTAAAGCTGGTGAGAGGGATTATGGGAAGGCAAGGAGCACATGTGTGGAAGACAGTAATGCATCTTACCCAAACTTTAGCTCCCCCCAAAGCCCGGGATTAGCGACCGGGCCAGGCATGGAGACGCAGGCCCCGGTCGTCTCATCCTCTCTGGGTTATTACAGACCTCATCCTGCTATTTATCATCCCTTTGTGCCATATTATTTTTTGGAATACATAATATTTTTCCTTAAAGTAAAATCTGTCTGATCCTCATCTTATGAAAGGGGGCGGTGAGGGTGTGAATGAACACGTTGCCGCGGTTGCGTCCCTGCTCACCCGTCTGGCTACAATGGGCCAGGACTAAAATAGTGCAAGGTGGATGTGTGTGACAAAGACAGCAACACAAAAAGGTCTGCGGGAATGAGAGCCTGAATATCTCTTACCTTGCTCTTTCTCCCGCATCACAATCTCTGTCACACATCCTCTCTTATTTCCTCCACCCCCCCATCTCTCTCACCTTCTCTTTCTCCCTCACTCTCTTTTCTCTGGTGCTTTGTTTGGTCTGTGTGTGTGTGTGTGTGTGTGTGTGTGTGATGGGATTAGTGAGGAAGGTTCCAGGTCTGGTGAAGCCCTCTTTTGAAGACCTGCACTAGGAAGACGGGAGAGGAGCTAAGCTGTATGCCGCTGATACTGCTGCTGTTTCAGCCCTGCATCTCTCTCTCTCTCTCTCTCTCTCTCTCTCTCTCTTTCACAGCTCTTTATCTCTGTCTCTCTGTTTCTCTCGCTCTCTGTCACAGCACTGCATCTCAGTCTCGCTCTCTCTCTCTCTCTCTCTCTCTCTCTCTCTCTCTCTGTCACAGGTCTTTATCTCTGTCTCCCTCTTTCTCTCTCTCCATCACAACACTGCATCTCCGTCTCTCTCTCCCTCCATCTCTCTCTCTCTCTCTCTCTCTCTCTCTCTGTCAGCCCTTTTTCTATGTCTCATTCTCTCTCTGCATCTGAACACCCCTCAACATGCAGAATTTCTTTCCAACTGTTCTCTACCACTCCGCTAGTGCGCTAAAAACACCAGAGTGGAAAGAGGTCAAGAGGTAGTGGGGGCCTCCATCAGACTCCTGAAAAGGGTGGAACAAAGCCCCATCTCCGTATCGGTAGTTCTTCGGTCCGGGTGTTTGAGGACAGCAAGCCCGTGTTTTAGGCTGCTGTTGCCCTGCGAAAGACGGCACTCATCTATTGGCGTTTATTTCTACAGCTGACAGCTCTGAAGGACAACATGGCAGATTTTTTTATTTGGCCAAAAATGACATTGTAGTGTTTTTATTGTCTGGGTTTGTGTATTTTTGTTCCCGATTAACAGACATTCACCCATGCGAATCAGAAACAGACCATAATAAGCTCAGCATCTTGCCCATAGGGGTCACTAGAACTTCACCAAATGGCTGAGAATTTGCATTGGAAAAGAGGGATTTGGGATTGTCAGAGAACTCGCCAGCGCGCACGCACAAGCACGAACCCAAGCCCCCCACGCACGCACACACACACACACACACACACACATACACACACACACACGCGCGCGCGCACAGAAACGTGTTCTCCCCACTCTCCCCCTTCCCTACACACACTCAACGGCTAGCTAACAAATCCTCCGCTCTCCCCGCGTCCAGCACATAGTGTGACGTTTCTCAAGCTCAGTGGTCTCCAATAAAGCGTGTACCATTATGTACATTTCTTCACATGGAGGACACAGCCTGTTCAGCCGGCCAGCCAGGGTCTGCTGGACCTGGCTCAAGACGAGCTGATTAGCAGAGCTACATGAATGTGACACGTCCTCTCTGCCAGCGTGTCATCCCCCCCCCCCCCTCTCGAATCCTCCCCCCCGGCCACTGGCTGGAACGGTGAACATGAAGGCCCCGAGCGAAATCTTCATATGCAAATGAGCTCTGGCCAACCAGGCTGAAAGGCAGCGAGGGAGGCAGGAGCGTATGGCCAAACAGCGGGGCCACCACCCCTCCCCCGCATCCCCACCCCGCCCCCCCCTCCACACACACACACACACAAACACACACACACACACAACAGTCCCACATCCCACCCCACCCCAACTGACACACACACACACACACAAACACACACACACACACACACACACAACAGTCCCACACCCCACCCCACCCCAACTGACACACAGACACACACACACACAAACACACACACACACACACACAACAGTCCCACACCCCACCCCACCCCAGCTGACACGCACATACACAAACATTCAAATACACACGACGTCACACAGTCGTCCTTTCACTTGGACACAGGAAACTAAACATCGGCTGCCGGACATTTCTGGCCGGGCTAATACTGTTCATAACAGACGATTCACTTTACTGCAGTTTATCGTTGAGTGCTACATTCTCTTATTAAGATCTAACTACCATCCTTAAAATGAACACAATTTGTCTTATTTAGGTAGTATTATAATGTGATGGTTTAGAAACAACTTTTTAAATCTTATTTTCTAATAACTTTCAAAGGACTTTCTGTAAGAAGATTTGTAATTTATTCACATATGTACAATTTGCTTTTTCAAGATATATAAGTTACACAAAGATCTTTCGCTTAGGTTGTTTGCTTTTGTTAATTGCTCAATACAAGAACCTCAAATTGCATTCTTAACTACATAGAACTACAAGTAGACACCTTTTTGTGTATGGGTAGGAGTCAATTATTTTGCTAGAATGAAAAAATATATCTAAATTACAAATTTATATAATATCGTTTTTTTCTATATTTCAGTAGAAAGGGTTTATAACATTTGAACATATTTTTGCTAATATTGGAATGATGAAAGAAGCAAGCATTAATGTTAGGTACTGTGTATAAGTATATTTTCCTTGCAGACCAAGAAAATAAAATGTTGTTTTCTCAGGAGGTATCACACTGCCTTCAAAGCATTTCATTAACAATGTTTCAGTGTGGAATCGGCAGCTTCCAATTCAGTACAATACAACAGTCAAAAAACATTACCAACCTGTCATCCTCTCTGTGTATCCATTTCACTAGAATGTTATTTTTTTACATCACGTTGTTATAGCGTTGAATCTCAACGTGAGGCTAACGTGACACTATTATAATCGGCCCTTGTTTACTCTGCCTTGATCTGGTGCATTTCAAGTGAAAGGACCTTTCGGTCCAATGACCGAAATCATGTCAGCCATAGTGGTAATGGGTCATTACATCCTCTATTTTACGGGGTTCGCTGTCTTTAAGTACCTATAAGGATGTGGGCCGGATTACAGAGGAGCGGATGATATACAACATGCTACTGTATGTACTTAAAGATCCTACTTTAATTGCACAATATTTATTTATGAACTTGTTTCTTTGGGATTAATTAAAAACAAGCACCACCAGACATCGTTTGATACCAGGTACCGTAGTTAACAATGTTTTGAACTCTTTGAAGAAAGTACCAGAAAGTACAAACTGTTACCATTATTCTGTTGCTGTTTTACATCATTTAAAAGAATTCCCTGACAAACTTTTACAATTCATATACATTCTGGTTCAACATTATGTACTTACATGAGCCAATCATTAGTGGATAAAGACGGTAGCTTGAGTATCATTCATAAAAAAACGATATGAATGTAATGTTACTCTATACCTGGTTGCGTCTTGGCAACTGTCTGTAAGTCAGATAGTGGGTATTTAGCTGAACCTGAATCTGATACACTGAAGTTCAGTTACCAGCCTACATTGCTTTCTGTTCAATGCATTTCTCTCTCCTTGTTTCTAGCTGTCTCTCACTCTCTTCTTTGGTTCTCTTTCCTAACTCTCCTTTAAAGATAGCTTAGCAAAGAAAACCATATGGTGTTATGTCTAGAAAGGATTTTACATTTCTTTGATTCCATCTGAAACATTAACTACATGTCAAAAAGCTGTTCCATCACTAGAAATGTCAAACGTACAGGATTCCTAGTTGGTTAAAAGATCAGATACATCGATGATATTGTGTGCAGCAATGGCACACACACACGTGCAGGTCAGCATTTCGTTAAAACAAATTATGTTTCTGTGAAAATGATCAATTTTCATTAAAGTTCAAATGAAACCAGATTAAACAAATATACATTCCAGTAACTATCACCGAGTAGATCTCAGATGAATACGGATAAGACTACTTTCTGCTGGAACCCTGTAGTTTGGGAATGAGAGAGCGTGTGCTCATTTTGGATTTTAGATGCTCTAACAATTGCTTTTAGACTTACTCCTGCGATCGATTCCTGCCTCTTATACTGACTCCCAGCAGAGAGGGAGAGTTGTTCTTTCATCGCGCTGGCATTGTCTTCACCTCTCATTAGAAGCCCCCTGTTCTCGTTAAAAATCCACATACGGCTGGATTTAACCAGGCCTACACTCATCAATCGAGACAGAGAGAGAGAGAAAGTGAGAGACACTGAGATTGAAGGCTGTTGAAGAGAGATAAAGTATAAGAGATAAAGTATAATTTTAGGGATCTCATCCCGTTTTTTCCAAAGTTTTCCGTGAAAATAAGTAACATATGGTTTGTGGTGGGCATCATTGCTTCAAACATTAGAACACATTTAATTACAAGTTGGTAAAAAGGACTGTCCAGTGTTTCCAGATTTCCATGAAATTTGATCAATAATGATTTATGATGTGATTAAAATCTTTTTCTTAAATTCTGAATTAAATATTTTCAAAAGCAACGTTTCTGTGGTTTGACCTTATACTGATCTTCACTCACCAAAATCATTGTTCTTCTTTTTCCTTTAATTTGTGATTTGGATTAATTTGTATTATTGTTTCATGGAGACTATACATCATTAAACAATTTAGTAAAGAGTTTTAGAAGTTTTTTAGTTATCGCCTATACATATATATGTATATATATATATATATATATATATATATATATATATATATATATATATATATATATATATATATAGACAGCTCTGGGAAAAAAAGAGACCACTGCACATTTTGAATAGGAAAGTTTTGAGTGAGGAAGTGGGCTCTTAATTTTAAAACCCTTCTGTTTAAATTTTTTCCAGAGCTGTATTTAGAGGCATTTACTGCTATTGGGCATTAAAATATGTTGCATGAGTTCATCTTTGTGACGTGTCTTCATTGGAAAGACTCCAATGATGCTAAATTAATCGCAAATAATTAATACGTAACTCTGGCTGTCACAGCCAAAAACTGAAGTTCGATTGTTCACTGGGCTTATCCTTCCAGAAAACTAACTTAGTGTAGTTGGAGCAGACATTTTTATGACATTTTTCTTTTCCTAAACCTTTTACTGTTACAAAAAGCATTTTCTATGCAATTCAATACATATGGGCAGATTCATAAGAGTTAGATGGAGACAGTAAAAGTAGACAGTTGTCCGCAAGGAGACAATTTATTGGCCAGCTGATCCTTCTTTCAACCGCTGATCGGCCAGCTTGAACAACCCTAAGAGTATTGCATCACACCCCATAACATTTTCCAAACGTATTTCTGAGATAAAAGTTTTGTGAAGCTTTCTTAATATCTCCAATTTATGATTTAGCCACATTTATGACTATTATAGGATGATTCAACCAAGATTATTTGGAACTTATAAAAATAACATTTCAGTGGGTGGTTTACTTTAACAAGACAATGTATTTGTGTTTCTGGCAACCTTTGGTCCCTCTCTTAAAAGATAATTTCCTACAGGTCAAGGTCAAATAGCCTCGTCTAGTAAGGTCCCAACGTTGACCCCACGACCCCCGAGGATTACCTGAACATTGTTTTGTCAAGCACTTACACTCAATCATCCTCACTGTCTCTCAAACCATGTTATGTAGCTACATGTTATATAGCTAGTCCTGAGTGCAGTCCGGTGTGAACTGAACAGCTGAGAGGTGTAATAGAAACATAACAGGAGCGTTGGCTTGTCAGACGCCAGGCAGCACGGGGACTGCAGCGGATATACACTCGATGGAAAGAAGGGAAAAAAGAAGAAAAAAACAATAACGAATGAAAAGAAGAGATGTGAAGCGAAAGAAATGTTGCTTCTGGAGGCAGTTTTCCTCAAACCAACGAGAACACAGATTTTCACCTTTACGGTGCAAAGGTTTGACTTCGCCTTGGGCCAAGTCAAACAAGACTCGGAGGAACCTGTATTTTTTTCTCTCTCTATCCCTCTTTCTTTGACTCTTTTTCTTGGTGTGTGTCTCTCTGTCCGCCCGTCTATTGCAGTTTGAGATGTAAATGCACTGGAACACGCAGTCGTTTCTTCCATCTCTCCCTGAAAGACGCCTAACGACTCCACATCTTCGTGTGTGCACGCGCTGCACTCCAAAAGATTTCTCAACACATCTGCTTTGCCAATAGTAGAGGGTGGAGCATGAGTGCGTGCGTGAGCGTGAGCGCGTCTGTTTGTGTGTTTGAGTGTGTACGTGTGTCTGTGTGTCTCTGTGTGTGTGCGTGCGCGTGCGTGCGTGCTTGTGTATGTGTGCGCTCAGGGCTAAAGGCTGGATGTAAAGGAGTCCGTGACAGTGGGAGGGTTATCTAGTTACTGAAGAGAGGGGAGCACTTTGACTGCTGATGAATAGACATGAGTAAAGGAGAGGGAGTGAGAGTGAGAGAGAGAAGTCTGATTAATTATTGCAAGGCTGCTAGGTGCCGATCTGGCTTCTCACTTCAGTGGGCCGGCGCACGGATCTCGCCTTCGGCCGTGTCGGTGGGGCTCATTAAAAAACCTCTCGGGACCTGACAGAAATTGTTAGCGGGGTGTGATGGCCGACTCGGGCAGCCTACCCCAGACACACACACACACACACACACACACTCTGTCTGGCCCTCATCTGGATGGACAGACAGGAAAGAGAGGACTCCCTACTCCAGCGAAGTCCTAACAAGGCTGTCTGTACTACACCTGTAATCAAACTGCTCCAGAAAGCACCCAGGGAGTGCGGCGGTAGGGCCTCTGATTGGAGCATCGGAGTACCGGGAGCACAGACCCGATCTATAATTGATGTGTGTGCGCAATTACAGGCCTCCAGACACCAGCAGAGTGTTGCACCAGCGCAGCTCAAGGATAGTTGAATTTTGAAGAGGCGTTGCATAAAATCAAGGTCTGTCCCGCGTTTTTTTTTTGGGACGTGTCTCCAAAAATGTGCAGTCAGTCGGACGGCGAGCTGGATGGATGCGCGTTCCGACGCTGGTGGATATGCAGGTTGCAAATCTCTGCCTTTCATAACGAGCATTTGGAATCGCCTGAGAGCCATGACACAAGACTACGGCCACAGCGTTGAATTTCAGCAATACTACGTCGTTCTAGATAAATGGCCATAGGAAAAGACTGTGAATAAATAAAATGTGCATAATAATCTGTGGTTGTTACAGTGGATAATCATAGTTTGGTGAGAAATCAAATGTACATTTGCAGACATGGTCCACTTGATTACAGAAATTCATGTTTAGGTATTTGGAGATTTGACTGTGTGTGCATCTCCCTCTCTCTCTCTCAAACACTTTCTCCCTCTCCCTCTCTCTCTATAAATGTATATATATTATTCACGAATGCCCATCCAAGTACTTATTTGCTCCCACTCACTAAGAGGGAATGTCAACGGAAACTGACAAGGGTAAATGTTGCCCATTATATTTAAAATAATGAAGAGAAAATTACATGGCTTCAAATAATAATAATAAAAAATATTATTATTTTTAAAATAATTATTATTATTAAAACAATGATACCTGTGTTTTATAAAGACTTCCTTTCCCCCCACACAAAGTCCATCCGACAAGCTCGTCCAAATCCCCCATTAAAAGCCATTCACCTGCTCAGTTGAATGGAGATGGTGAACTAAGGTTTTAGTTCAGAGAGGATATAGACAAGACAATCATCACAACACCCAGAACCCCAACGGTTTGAGCAAGAAAATAATATTTGAGTGGGTTGAGTCAGTGACATGATCTTTCTGTGTGGTTTTGCAGCCCCTCAGGCTGTTGCAGTGGTTGAGATAGCATCCCGCATCCTGCTGCTGGTTTCCCTCTGAAGCTACAGTAAGCAGGATTGTTGCTGTTTTGTCCCTGGATGGAACACCAAATACATGGCTATGTAATTGTCCAGATTCCACCCACTGTAGATATTCCTTAAGTTGTTTCGGTAAATAAGAATGTATTCTCAGTCAACTTATCTGGTGAAATAAAAAGATTAGCTGTGCTACACCCAGCTTTGTCTCAGGGTAGTTAGTTAACTGTGTATTGTAGAAGCTGTACTTGGCAAGAAATGATTGTTCTTAGTTATGCTTCTTCTAATTCTCCTGGGCCTCTTCTTCTCTCTTTAACTTTGCACATCTCTCACCCTATTCTCATCTCTCACACCCCTATTGATCTCTCTCCCTTTGTCCCATCTCTCCTTCCCTTGTTTTTGGCTAGATTACTAAAAATGTTTTGCCCCTCCCGACAATTCCACCCATAGTGTTTGACTGACAGGTCAAACCTTTAACAGCAATAATATACTTGGCTTGATACTCATTTTGGGTACCAGTATTATTTATTTTTAGCTGATGGAACGACACAATAATTTCGAGCTATGATTACGCCACATGGGCATGAACATAATCTTGGGCCACTACTTAGTTACAGTGAGCTCATGTCCAAGTCAAGCACTGTTTAAAAAGAGAAAATGATATGTTGTGATGTCAAAGCTAGCTCTTTGGAGTTTTTAGCAGTGTCTCTGTATAACCATTTTCTGACAGCTGCTCATGCTTGTATAATAAATGTGATTGATTGATACACACTACCAGGAACAAGATGACGGCTTTGGTTGTAGCCTGTGACCATTACAAGCTTTAGGTGATCAGAATTCAGCCTGGTATCTTTCCCCAAAGTTTTCACAAAACTAGTCTGCACTGAATGGTGAGAGCTAAAAACAAATAAACACGTCAATTAGACCCAGTATACTTTCAGAAACAAGATAACTATCTTTAACAGATGTTTTTTCCTCTACAATGGAAGCAAGGTTCTGAAGAGGTGCTGGTCCATGGCAATGACCAATGTACAGGTGGTGTAAATATGGTACTAGCTAGTAGCTAACCCTAATCACTCCTGTAAGTGTCTCTAGATAAAGATTTCTGATAAATTACAAAAATGTTATTGTCTGTCTTTTCCTATAAATTTAAGACAAAACAACTGTACATGTTTGCATAGTAGAAATAAAGTGCAGACTGAAAAGCAATTGATCTGTCCTTATCTAAATAACGTCTGGTAAAACCCTAGGTCATTTCCAAAAGAACAAACACGCAGTGTCCAGTATGTGTGACTAACAATGACAAATGTATGCCAGAATACAGAGGCTATTGAAAACAAGGACTTTGCAAGAGAGTTTTAACAATAATTTGACCACTCAGCAGAATCACCAGTTGCAAGCATTTTGAAAGATTTACATAAACCCTTCTGTTAGAATGTGAGGGAGGAAAAGAAGAGGAGAGAATTAGATGGAGGGAGAAAAAGACAGAGACAAAGAGAGAGAACAGCATAGAATAATAAATTTTAAAAAAAAAACAGTTTTCTTAGCCCATTAGAAAACAATGGGAAGCCATTTCTAAAATACAGTTGTGCATTCTATATGAACACCAACAAATGTAAAATTATCTGATAATGTAATCTAATAGCATTTTTTTGAGCATTTTCTTGAGCCCACAGCTGAAAACTTTGAAGTTCATTATCTTTGGAACTGAATTTCAAGTTTATTTCTGGATTGAAATCATGACGCTATGAGAATGGTTCTACGGAATATGGATTGGTTTTCTAAAAGACAAAAAACAAAAATGTCCAGATGATATCTTTATTAAATGGGCAGTCGATGATCTTGGTGAACATATTCTGGAAAATTTGAAGCATTTCTTTTAAAATCAGACTTAATAGATATGTAAATGTACCTGAAAATTACTAATATCTATTTCTGGTGATTTTGCAGTTTACATATTTATTAAGCACCACAGAATTTTTTTGATTTGAATAAAATATCCATTATAAACAAATATGAAAAATTGCTAATTCTTCTTGGATAATAAGGAAGAGGGGAGGGAAAAAGAAAGCGCAACGGAAACCTTTCTCCTGGAATTCCATACCAGTGGCCTTAAGGGGGAGCTATAGCAAACATTTGCAAATGCTAACTTTGAAATCTGACGCCTCTCACAACATGCAACAAGAAGTTGGGACATTTGGTCCACAGGTCAGTCTTCTTATAGGGACCAAAATCTTCTTCAAGGGCCCATATGGACTGCCATGATTGAATTTATAACTCTTAAAGTGCCCCTCTGGAACAGAATAACCAATTACTAAACATATTTTGTTTAGAGAAATGGGCACCTGGCTGTAATGTAATTGAATAAATTATTTAGTATTTTGTGTTTGTATTGTTTATTCACTATATTGTCCGTGTTTTGACTACTTCTTATGTATAAAATACAGTTTTTTTTATTACTTAACTGGAGCCTCAATGTGTTGATAACAGTCACTTTCATGATGCTTAGACATTAAAGCCGGAAACAAATGAAGTTTTCAATATGTATCTGCGACCTATAATTACTTTCTGTTGCAACCTGTTATCATGATAATTATTAGTGTAAATAAAGCATGTCTTAAAAGCTCATCAATAAGGTTAAATAATTGGAAACAATCGAATTGTCAAAAACTACAATAACTTGATAATTTATAGCTGATCTACATATTGTACCCCATAGTTGACCCTACTGATACATTTGATTCATTAGTCGTTCCGAAAGTTTCCCTGCCTAGTCACTTTTGAAAACAATATGTTGTGATTATTAGGGAGATAGTTTGTGTTTGTTTTTGGAAAATATGTTAGGTGTCAGTAGTTAAAAAGGGGAAAAGATCTACACATTGGGTTTTAAATTGCATTTCAATTATTAAGTTTGAAATTTAGAAGGGGCAACATTTCGGCAATCATTCTGGCAAAGGCCCTCTACGTAAAAACATTTGCCAGATTTGTGATTGTGTGTCGGAGTGGGCCTAAAAGTAGAATAAAAAAAGTGATTTACAAATTCTTAGTGGGCATGACCGCACTCACATAACAATATCTGCACACGCACAATCACCAGACACTGACATTATATTTCTATTGTGTTTTCTCCTTTAAAAACAAGTGTAGATGAACAAAACTCAACAGATTAGAATCAACACCAAAGAAGTGGCACATGCAGATTACAAGGGGGTTACACATGAGGAATGATGGAGGGATAAAAGAAGAGGAGAACGGAGGAGAGCAGCGATGCAGCTCGTAGCAGCTGTGTCTGTCTGTCTGTCTGTATCTAGTGTCCTCACCCCTGGGTGTCAACAGGTGAGAGTGGGCGATAAGAGCGTTTGATGTTGCCAGCCAGAATTTCTACCACCCAACTTCACTTCTTCTCCAAGACCTCTCAGCACACATCAAAGAACCCCCCCCCCTCTCCCATCTCACTTTAATCCACTGCACCGGAGCCCTTCAGTTCAAAGCTCCCTCCCCCTCTCAGAAACCCCTCCCCCCACCCACCTGAAAAAAAATGCAACCCAAACTTTTTCTTTCCTCTTCTTCCACGGAGTAGCAATTCTAGTTCTTCTTGCGCGGTGACCAGCTCCTGCTATTAATTAATCCTACAAAGAGGGCTCGTTTCCTGGCTGCTATAGATTGACAAGACACTGAGGGGAACAGAGAGACCCCCTTTTCAAAGGCGATCCAGCCCCTGACCAAGGCAAAGAGAGAGCTGGGAAATAAAGAAGAGACGAGAAGAAAGACTTGCGCTCTCTAAAGTAGATGGAGGTGGAGGGGCACATTTGATACTAGCCTACTTGGAAGTGATTGAATGCTTTGTTGCCAAGAGGCTCTCTACTAATCTTTACCTGCACAAAAATCTGGAGCGCCAGAAAATGCAGTTGAAGTGGCTTCTAAGTTGAGTTGAGAGTCTTTGCCTTGGGTGGCCGAGCCCCCCGGCGGTTGGTGGTTGGGCATCTCATGCATGTTCTTTCCTTTGCCTGGCCTTCCAATGCCACTTTCTTCTCCCGCAGAAAGGCTTCATTTCCCCCAAACAGACGACTCATTGGAAGCATAGAGAAAAGAGAGATGAAACGACAGAGAGAATGGAGGAGAGGGATGGAGGGAGAGAGGGGTGGGAGGGGCTGGAAATATCCGCTATGTTGATCAGGGGATGAGAGGGAGAAAAGCAGAATGGCAGGAAAAGGATTTACTCCTTTCATTCACCCCCCTGTGCTGGATATGAATGATGTGAGAGACGGCAGAATGGACATCACATCATCAGTGTTTAGGATACTTCTCCTACAGTGTCTGTACAGGAATTCACTGGGAACAAAATGTAAATCATTAGCTTAGTGATGAAAGCCCAATCAGATAGCGCTTATAAAACTGAGAATGGTTCAACTGGTGGCAGAGTATGATTTCAAATATGCGATACCCTTCTTAACTTCCCAGATTGTCATCTAAATCATAAATGCATGCATGTTCATGGACACAAAAAGTCACACACACATTACCACAAATTTGGACACGGACACACACACACACACACACACACACACACACACACACACTCACACATTATTCTAAAATGATTGCCGTCTCTGCTTAAGAATCATATTGGCCAATCCAATAATACATACATTTTTCAGATAATCTGTTTCTTAGAACATATTTGATCTGAGCTCATATTACCTTTACTCCAATCAATAGAGTTTAAAATATTCAAACCAAGAAAGGTATTTAAACTTTTAGCAGAAGCTACCAAGGTTGTAGTACAGTTAGACAATTCAGTGTTACAAGTAATGGGTGAATATCACTTATGTATTTTTCTTTTATTGTCATGCTGTAAATTTATTACAAACATTTCCGTCGGAATAATTCAAGATTATCCATTGAATGTATAAGTCCTTTTGCTGTCTTCACTATGACTTATAAGATAAATAAATAGCCCAAATGAGGAGGTCATGGATTGTCATGGATTGTATGACTGTCAGCACCCTGACCAAAGTGTCAATAGACTTGACAGTTTATGTAATCAGCTGACATAAATTGGTATAGGTGTGCTTGGTTCTGCTAATTAAAATGTAGTGCGAAGCATTGTGGGTCTCCTAATGTATTTTCCCTGGGACCAATGTGGACATTCAGGTTAAAGGTTTCCGGACCTGATCGTGCCTCTCTGTCCACCCGCCGCTAATAATTGTAGCGAAAGCACTGGGAGGTGTGAAGGCTGCACCTCACAGACCCCGTGGAAAAACTTTACAGGAAGTGGAAAGCTAAATACTCCACTCGAGGGGGATGCTCACCAGGCATTGAAAACGCCCCCCCCCCCCTCACTGACCCAAAGTATTTGTGCCCCCAAACCCTGGTCCACAAACCCTGGTCAAAACTCACCGACTCAGCCAGATGTCACTTGCTACTACCCCCACCGGCCCAACCTCCAGTCCAAAATGTCCCAGTCAAGTCATTAGGTCTGTGGGTCTCCGCTAGGCTAGGATTCCATGTTTTCCTATCATTCATCAAACTCATGTCAGAAGTCACGTTTAAGCAGTTATTTTCTGGCTGGTAGACGGGTCGTGTTAAATGAAGGGTAGAACTCCAACGCAAACAAGATTAATGGCAACACCTGATTAGATGTGATTTCCACTTCCTGTCCTGTGTGTGGCCGTAGCACCAGAGTTTGTTTTGGTTTTATTAGGGGTTAAGACATTTTCTAGTTTCAAATTGTTTCCTCATAGCTTTTACCTCAATGGGACCTATTTAGGACTTTGACCATGAAACAGACGTATTCAATGAATAGCCACCATGTTTCAATGCAAAATTAGGTATGTTTTCCAGAGCTGGTGCATTGTGGGTTCTACAAGTTCATCTCCATATAAACCACAAACATTGAGCTTCCTTCTGGGTAATTTGGTCCTCAGGGATATTCTTATTAGACGTTAAATAAGTTTCAACCTCGTCATTATAAATAAAACGAACATTTTAAAAGGGTAATAATCCTCTGTTTGGTCAGCTCTGATTAGTAGAATACTAATTCAGCTATGATGTCATTAATCACTTTGACACAAGGTTACGCTTGGCCTCAGGTGAATTTGAATTCTTATTCTTTAAAAAACGTACAGGAAACACTTGAAAAAATTGTACATCTATATCTGTGTTTCTCTTTTCTCTATATATACATGTAAATGCATACATAGAGAGATACATAATTCTCAATTCTTTAAATATGGGGTTGAGCAATAAAAAAATTAGTCAGAGATATCAGCAGAATATTTACATAGCTGAAAAATCTTTAGCTTCAGGAGTTTCCCAGCAGCTCTTTAACATACAATTAAATCAGGAATCTTGAGTTGGAACCACCACAAACCATTTCCCCGCCCTGGTTTCTGCAAAAGAGCTGATGGCTGCAACTGGAGAAATGTGACCATAGAAATTCATGGGCAGAGTTATGGGTGCAAAACTCCATCAAAAATACTTGGAACTATGACAAGACTGTACAGCTCTTGTTCACATCTACTGGGCTTGTGATCAAAAAGTAAAACAAACTGCGATTGTGTGCTCTGTTTGGGTAAAACAGTTTAACTAAACTCATGAGACTTAAACAATGTTCTTCAAGAAGCAATAGTTAAATACCCAAAGTAGATGTCTCAAAATGTATGTCCTAATGCCAGATGGCTCCTTGTAGCTATTCAATACATGAACAAATTTGTAACCAAATTGTGGAACTCATGTTTTCAAAAAGGCATGCCCAGGGAGAAGAAGCAGGGTGGTTTGGTTTGGAGGCAAATGAAAGATGTTGCATTCAAAACTGCAACAGATCCTCACAGTGTCACTAACACACAATCGTTTTTATGTACTGCCGGTATAGCTACCTTTATCGATTAATAATATCCTATTACACATTTTTTGTCACTCTTTTACCAGGTAAGAAAGACCAAGAACACACTGTTATTCACCAGATTTGAGTTAGGATTTTGTGTTGAGAATATCTTCATGGTTATGCTTTCACATAATATATTTGTCCTTGAACGTTGCCATCAAGAAAATGTTAACAGTGGTACCTTATGTATTAAGTATGAACTAGTTCATATTTGTGCAAAATAAAAACATATATTACACCACAAAAAATTAAGATTCCCAAAATGGAATATGACTCCATTAACATCATTTCACGGAGATTGTTTATTTAATTTGAAACAAAGATATTTCTTGAAATGCATTAATTCACTTACATTTACAGAGACGGGATATTGTTATTATTAAATTATCCAAGATGGCATCAGAATAATTCATTGTGTTACACTGGGTGGAAACATCAAAGAAGAGTGCTGAGCTTGCCAGATAATATCACAGTACAAAACCTCCTGCATACAGTACTGCATAGTCAGATGGGTGGTGATATTAATAGCACCTGCTTGGTTTCAGTCTGTACGTTAAGTCACTGTCTTTAGAACACAATGTGGGAGCAGGAGCTTTGGGTGTAATTTTTGCGGATTCTTTTGGGGATTATTGAATTGACAAAAATAGCATTATCTGTGTGAGTGCGAGATCAGGAATCATACATACAACATAATTGCAGAATCATAGATGATCATACAACCTCATACTAACTCATACAGTATCAACCAACTACACACAGTATTGTACATTATCGTGCTACTTCATAAAGTATCGTAAAGCATCAAACAGCATAATAAAGTATCATGTAAAATCATACAGTATGAAACAGCGTCATATAATATTGTAGTCTTACACCAAATTTAACATTTTCATACAACATAATACAGTATCATACAGATTCATAAAACATCATACAGTACTGAACAGCATAATACAGCATCATCCAACATCATTGAGTACCATACAGTATCATACAACGTCATGCAGTATTATACAGTATTTTACCACATTGTACGTTAGCATACAACATCATACAGTATAATACATTATCATACTTTATAATACGGTATTAGACAGCACAATCCAGCCAAATGCAGTACATACAGTAGTTTTACAGAAAATCACACAGCATCATTTAGTATTATATACTAACATAAATCATAAAGGATCCTATAGTATTATACAGTAAAATGTAGATCAGTTTCACATCGTATTTTAAGACAGCGTATATAGTATCATATATATATATATATATACCAAAATATGAGATCATAAAGTAACAATGTAACATATAGCCCAATTAGTTACATTATTATGGCCAATACGGTGTTGCCAGAATATATTGATACTCTTTGAATCATTATCCTGTATTAACCCTGCTGGCAGGGAGGAGGCAGTTAGATGGCCTGACAGTATTCTGCATAGAAATCACAGCACAATATGAATTCTTAAAAGTGGGCAATCGGAAGCGTTTTCTCTCCAGCGGTTTGTGTAATAACTCAGTCCATTAAGCGAGCTAATACATCCTCATTGAGATCCTGAGATAATGGCAAAGCCCAGAATGTCTTAGGGATGCTGGATTGTCACTATGTCGGTGTTATTATATCCCTACTGCTCCAGAACCACAGAGATGACTAAAATAACATGGGATTCTACTGCTGCTAGAAGCCGTCAAGGGCACATTGCTAACAACCTCCCTAGTTATTTTCTGTTACGCCTTTGTTTTCTTTCACCTATTATTCACTTTCCTCTTTATTAATTAAGGGGCCCAGTTTTTGTGTGTCACAGTTGATGAAAATATTTCCAAAACTCTATCCACATTATACTCCATCTGGAATTATATAATGGAACTCCTGAATAAGTCTTGAATGAAAGGGAAGGATTGACTAACTCTTTATGATCACCAGGTGCCAATGTTTGAAATATATCTATATTTTATATGTGTGTGTGTGTTTGTGTGCGATATATTTATATATCAATTTGGGATTGAACTCTGCACTCCTCCATCCAACTGGACCATATGGGCGTGAACTATCTACACAGGGCCCCCATGCCAGGACATCCCTCTCAATGCAAAACATTGTGGGAGCACGTTCAGAGGTCAGTGGAGCGACCCGGTCTCAAACCGAACTGACGTCCGTGAATCGACCGTACACCTGCCCCGTATTTCAGTGCTCACGCCCGTTCCCGAAACACGAGAGGTCCACGCTCACTCATACGCCGACACATCCTAGACGTCTGTGGACTGTTGGCAGGGCAGGCAGAAGCCGGGCCGGCCCAGACTTTACATCAGTGCGGCTCCAGAGCCAACTAACCGGTCTGGACCGGGCTCAGGTCAGCAGGGCCGAAGAGGGTCAGCGGTGTTTGGCTGGCATGTCCGGTCAACAGGATGGTTGCGATGCTTGTTACGAGGACTGTGCCTTTCGGAATAACACGGCTCTGCCATATTGCTCTAGACGGCTGCCGCGGTTTAAGGGCCAGGCCGCTCCGTCGAGAACCCGCCTGTCTCCTCGTTTGCCGGGAAGAGAAGAACGGCCCGGCAAGAGGGGGAGGAAAAAAGCCACGGAACCCAGCAGATGAATATTCATGGGAAGCTGTGATGAGATGTGACATGCGTTCCTGGCGCGGCGCTCCGACCACATGGCCTGCGTGGCGGTGTTAAAGGCCGTGTCCAAGCCCGTTACCCAGGCCTGACGCATTCCTCCGGATCCAACGGTGATTTTCCGATTTCTCAATTTCAGACGGATTCCAGACATCCGCCCCAAAAACGCCATGCCTCCCTCAACTCTCCCTCTGTTCAAAAGATACAGGGCGGCCGAGGGCGGAGACTGTGTGCGAGTGAAAGCAAGAAAAGGAACGAGATTAGGAGAGAAATACGTGGAGAAGAGGAGAAAAAAGAAGGGAGAGAAGAGAGAGAACGGAATACCAAGTCACCTCACAACATAGTCACCTCACAATACCAAGTCACCTCCTTGCCCCTGGATGTCCTGTCCTGTGCATCTCCCCGGGCGAGGCGCCATAGAGGTCCAGCACGCCGGCACACGGTGGCCGTATCACAGTGCGGACGTCGGTGAGCGGGCGGGGCGACTCGGCCAGGCTGGCATGGACGCTCCGCCCTTCCAACAATGCCCTAGTCCTCGGAAGGCCTTTGTGCACAGAAGCCTGCATTGTTTTCCCCTCGTGGCGAAGCCAGCTGGCACGGAGATGGCAGTGCCATTGACAAGGTTCACAATACCCCCTCCAGTAAGAGCCACAATGAAGGGATGTGGACAGAGCCACCTCTATGGCACACTGTCGCTGAGTGAGCGAGGAGAACACAGGGACTCACCGGCAGCTGCTGCCAACATCTCCACAGCCCCTATAGCGTCTGCAGCTTTCAGCGCTGACAAGAGGCTGGCAAGGGGGGCTCTTCTTTTTAATCCACATTGTTCAGGGGGCTCTAGAGAGGAAGAGTGTTGGGGTGCTTGTGTGCTATTTTTATAGAGGCTGACTGAAGAGATGGAAAGCTCTCTCTCTCTCACACACACACACACATACACACGCACGCGCACTCGCACGCACGCACACGCGCACAAGCTCAAGGATTCACACACTCCCCATACTCCCTAGCGAAGTTGTTCTGCTGCTTACCTGGGTTTATTGCACCAAGCCGTCGCCTCTTGTCACGTCTTATCAAGTGGAGTAAAATGACAGTTCTGCATTTGTCAAGGTAAACTGAGTGGGGGGGATAGACAGTGCCGAGCTATCTCAGCCCACAGAGGCTCCGGTTGACAGGCTGGTGTGACTGCTTGAAGGGAATAACATCATGTTCGTTGGGGCTAGTTGTGTCTTGAGTGGTATTTGTGTGGGCTATCAGGCATGGCTCAGTGACTCTGATGAGACACCTGGGTAGGTTAGACCAGCAGGTTGTGTTGTGTGTCATAATCTGGGGTCAAAGTAGGTCATCTAACACCTGGTTATTATGTTATTGTATTTGTGGAGAGTGGAAGTATTGGGCCAGAAATCTGCAAGCACTCCTGCTCTGGACTCAATGCTAGCAGGGACAAGAAAACCATTGGACAGCACACAAAGAACCTAGAGTTTATCCCGACTACATGACCCGTGAAAGATATAGACTTATGTATTTCATCATTTAAAAACAATATACTTCATTTTATACAATAATCTAATTGTACTTTTCGTTATGCAACATTGAATCCAAACTGCCTGGCCTTGCGTTGGGCCGCTTAATAAAAGATTGACAATGTGAAAAATCTGTTTGTGTGCCTTTTTGCAAGGCACTTCACCTTAATTGCTCCGGTACATTGCTCTCGATGAGTCTGCTAAATGAGTGAAATGTAAACTTAAACTCTGCACACGCCTGGATATTCAGTTTGCTGTTTATCGATGGAAGGGAGCAATTAAAGACCTTTTAACCCGTGGACACAAAATGTCAAATGTTTATGTATACATTTGCATATTTTTTCGAGGCATGTTCTTCCCGGACTAGGAGGTCTGTGTGAATGTCATTACGATCTGCAAGGTGAACAGCAGGATGGTGACAGGTTGAAGATTGTTTTGATGTCGAGATGCTTCACTCCCCAAATGTTTTCCACCTCAGCCATGTGTCAGCAGCCAGATCAGGGCCTCTGTGACATCAATGGAGCCGTGATGGAGCCTGAGAACTCCACCGCTCCGCTCCTCCGCCCTCCCCCACGCTTCCTTCCCCGCCGCCACCGGTCTGGTCCAGTTTAAGGTTCTGCTTGAAGTTTCTCTTTTTTAATCACTCCATCCCAACCTCTCAGCCCCGTCTCCCTCCCCTTCTCCCTCCCTACGCGCCTCCTTCCCTTCAGGCTGCTCTTCTCTGCTCCTGTCAGTTCAGCACTTTGGGGGAATTGGGGTTCTTTGAAATGCATATTGTGCCGAGCTGAACATTGGCATGTGTACACTGCTGAGTAATTGTGGAGGCCAAATGTTTAATTACACATGACAGGCCAAGCAGCGGGGGTCCACACCACACTGCATACAGCAGGCTGCCGGAAAACAAGGCCTGGCTTTAGCCTCCGCGGCTAGAACAACAGACACCCACCCATCTACAACACCGCCGGGGAAGGGGACCAGAGGGCCGCCGAGGGGGAAGTGTCTGTGTGCGTTGAGCAGGAGGAATTGTCGCTAAGATGTGATTAAGATTCCTTCTGGAGGTCTTTTGATCAAGCGCTAAGTGATCCAAGACTGGCGTTCGAGCCAGGACTCCAGAGGATACTGTAGCTGGACTGTCAGCTGTAAACATGTCCTTATTTCTTTGCTCCCCTCGCTCTTGAGACAAGGGAAACTTTCCATTACCCTGGCCTGTTGTCGTCTCAGCAGGCCTGGGGTTTGTCCCACTTCCGCTAATGGACTCTGGCTCCTCCTGGAGCGAGGGCAGGGAGTGGGGAGCTGGGCCGGAGAGGAGCGGAGGAATAAGAACACAGGAGCCTTTGGGGCCCCGTGTGTGTGACCTCTAACCTAAGCTAGCATCAGGAAGTGGCAAGCGGTGAGGGGAAGTGGGAGCACCTGTGCAGGTCAGTGGCAGCCCGTCAAGCTTAACTAATTTTGATATTGACCTTTGACCCGCATTCCCACGGTGCACTGGGACTGACAGACGGACAGAGGAGAGGCTGCGACTAGTCCACTTCTCGCCCTCTAACCCTCCAAGGTCACACCTGGTTCTAATTACCCACGATGCCTTTTACTTGTTATCTGATTTGGCCTCTTTATAAAACCATATTCATTGATTGTATGTTTTCGGAGGGGTGGATATTGTTGCGCACAAATGAGGCCATTAACACACGACAGGAACCTTCTGAGTGGTTTAATATTATAACATTAACCTAAAGCCCATCATGGTCACAGCGACTTGAGTAGTTGACCCACTGTGAGGGATTAGCTAGCTCCACAGTCCTCTTGCTTTGGCTGTTCTCTAATATATCCTGCTACCACACACACACACACACTTTGCTTTATACTACTGCACTTATTGTAAATTAATGAGGTAATTAATTTAGAATTGGGGAAAATATTAGTTTTTTTCTGCCCATGTAATGACTGTGTTTAAAGCTTGGGACAGTCCTAAGGCCGGCTGTATTTTGAACGCAGTTTCCACAAAGGTAATTGGCAGACAAATCTCATCAGCTGGGTTTTTCCTGCAAGCTGCAGACATGTCTAGCCTGTTAAAAATGGAAATTAAATCAGAGATGTTAAATTCGTCTCGCACATGAAGCTGGAGCAGTGGGCGGTCAGAAGGGGGCTAGTACTCCACTGTGCATGTATGTGTGTGTGTGTGTGTGAGTGTGTGTGTGTGTGTGTGTGTATGTGCAAGTTGCAGCATGCTGGAAACCATCAAGAAGCAATAAAACTCACTACCACAGCTATGTGTGACCACCTCTGTGACTGTGATTCACCAGGCTTCAGGAGGCTTCAGGAGGCTTGGGAAGGTTTCAGGTGCCTGTCACACTGGGTGTCTGCCAAGGGAGAGCGTGATGCAGTAGCTAATTGCTTCTCACACGCATATTATGATGCAATAACAGGGAGAAGCTATCGCTTTACTGAAAAGTCTTAAACCGGTTTGTGACAATTTCAACCAAACTGTAATTTCTCTCACGCATTTTAGCACAAAGATACTGATTTTGTTTTCTCTGTAGTCCAAATGTTGACAATCATTCCGCTCCTCCAAAACCCAACCACACTAGGAGGAACCAAAAGGAAGCATCATGTGCGGTCTCCACAGTGTTTTCCGACAGTTCGGGAGTCCTTTGCGTGGTGACTTGTTTGACCAGACCAGTGGGCTTTGGATGTTGAATGCCTCCTCAGAGTCTTCTTCTTTGTGTTCATGGAAAGGCTTCGTTTGTTGCTGCCATTGCATTGAGATGTGTGTTTAGTGTGGACCGTGATGCAGTTGGAGCAGCAGGAAATATACTTAGATGCCCAAAAAATGGAAGTCAACTGGCAAGATGGAGATGCCTCAACGCCAACTCTAATTCAGCACCCTTTCCCACATCACCTAAACCCCCCCCAAATCTGCCAACCTCCCTTCTGGCACCTCATTGAGTTACCAGTACAAGCAAAAATGCCAAGAATATCCACTGTTTGGTTTCATTCACACAGTCGTGGAGAGGATTGGAAAATGACGTCAGTCAATGAAAACAACATAAAACATCTTAAAAAATAGTAACACACAGTAACACATAGAGTAAGGACCTTGGCCTTGACAATTATTCATTTACTGACAAGAGGTGTTCTTGACCCTGCTAATAACGTATTACATGTTACTGACATTGCAGAAACAAATAATTTAATACTGCTCCAGTTGGAGTTATAGTATTGCAGTATGAATTACACAGGTATGTTGCAGCTAATTTTCATCCTTTGTTTTCTTTAATAGATGTTGTCTGTTGTCACTGGTTGACAGAGGAGAAGAGACACCGTAAGAAGACGGCTGGCTACTGAGAGTCACCCTCTCTTCCCTGCAAAGAGCAACTGGCAAGGTTGAGGTCACTAGTGGACACATTGTCTGTTGTTTCTCAGCCAGAAATCTGGTTCACCCAGAATGACTTTCATGACTCAATTCTTACACAACAGTAACAGTGTATGTTACAGTTAAAAGGATATTGCCTCTTTTAAAAAAAAATCTTTATTTGACTACTTTAAATTCAAGTCAACAACTTTTATGCATTGGCGTTTAGTCAATGTGGAAGTCAAAATGTGTTTAATTGTTTTAGTACTAAATTTCTTCTAAGGTTATTTACTCAAACAATTATTTTGAGGCAACTCAAAATGTATTTATTAAGGTGAATCAATTCTGTTTGGCCTCTTTGAAAGGACAGTGCATAATTGGCTATGCAATTACTGCAATGGTTGGTTTAATTATTTTTGCTGTAATGCTGAGCATTGTTCTGGTCAAGAACAGTGATAGATAGCCAGGCTACAGCTTGAAAACAAAGTGTCAATCCAACTTTATTATATCCCATCTTCATTAAACAACTCAAAATATGATTTTGTGTCCTCCCTCATTAGGCTAACGTTTTGGTCCAACAAAGAGGAAACTCGCTTAATTAATTGCAGAAGGTAATTTGAAAGAACGGGAGTCCTTGGTCAGTGTTCCAAGAAATGTAGTAATTTGATACTACTGAAAAACATGGTATTGTATTAACATTGAAGAACGGGAGTACTGTATTAACATCGAAGAACTGGAGTACTTTATTAACACTGAAGAATGAGAGTACTGTATTAACAGTAAAGAATGGGAGTACTTTATTAAAATGGAAGAACGGGAGTACTGTATTACAATGGAAGAACGGGAGCACTGTATTAACTATGAAGAACAGGAGTAGTACTGTATTAACACGGAACAATGGGAGTACTGTATTAACAGTGAATAACAGGAGTAATGTATTACCATTGAAGAACAGGAGTACTGTATCATCATTGAAGAACAGGAGTACTGTATTACCATTGAAGAACAGGAGTACTGTATTACCATTGAAGAACGGGTGCAATTTGTTGCTCTTCAAAGAACTAGTGTCATTTGTTACTATTGAAAGAACAAGCAATACTGACTTCAACATTGCCAAGAAGATGTGGCAGATGATTGTGTCAGAAAGTAAAGCTACAACAAATCACTGGGCTTGCAGGACTCTGGCTTCTAAGCATTGTACAAAAAAATTATACAATGAAGAAATCCTTCATTGTAGAAAGTAATATATTCATTACCTGAAAAAGAAATAACTTACAAACACTGTCCTGTCAAATGTTTTCGATTTCTATACTGCTCTATTCAATTATTATAATATAGTCTACATTATTCCATTATTATTCCGTTCCACTCCATTCCAACTCTATTCTATCTGCTTAAGCGGTGTCCCGACACTGGGCTCTGAGGCAATACCAAAAACAGGGCCACCACACGTGCCCCTGTTTTTGCTAACCCAGTAACAGCAATAGAGGGGCCCCTGCTGTTGGGACAGCCCTCCTGTGGACCAACACTGTGAACATCATGCAGCACTCAACACGTGCTGGGTCCACTGCTGTCTGGGGAAGACAGCCTACTGTAGATCTTACCTCTACTTCCACCACTCCTCACCGGTTGCAGTTAGTTTTTTCAAATCTATTTCATTTCACCTTTGTTTCACCAAGGTCAAATGTATTTTATAAAAGAGACATGGTCTTAAGGAGTATTCGATTTTTAATAGAGAGTTAAAAATATTGTCATGTACAGCTGAGGTCCCAAATTCATTTGTCGTCTCCTCATAGAAAATGAAATGAATTATAAAGTCTAATGTAGGATGGACTCCTATTCTGATATCTTTAAGTGAAACAATAATGGTAAAGAAACTCAATATTCTGTATTGGGTCTATCATCAATGGTTCTAAAGAGGTTCAGTCTCAAGGCATACCTATGGTTGGGTCCTGCAATCTCTTCTTAGACAAACACAATTTCAGCTTATCACGCCAAACATATTTTACCAATCATCTCATTTTCCACTTCGTCTCCCTTTCACGTTCCTCAATCTATATTATTTTCACATACTGCTTTATAACTAATCTAGAAAAGGGGGAGATATCATTTGCATACATATGTTGGAGTTGGACTGTAATTTCTAACTAGTTTGTTGCTGTACCACTATTTCTGTCATACCCATAAAGAATACAATGTTTTTATCCCTGTGTTGGATTCTTTTTACTTCCAACTTGTCAAGATGTATTTATTAAATAAATAAGTGCTTTTTGTATTTTATTGATTTCCATCATCTGTCTGACCTTAACTGTAGAGAATTAGAAGTGAATCTTCTGGAACCAAATGCTAAAAAACATGGACAGGTATTTTCCCACTGCATGCAATGTGGCGCCAGACCCAGTCCAACCCAATATATACACCGTCACCAACTCCCCCACTGAATATTGACACGTTTGTAACAGGTTGTATTCACGCCCTGTTTTTCTGCATGCTAACAGAAGAGCAACACGTGGCTTATGGCCGGATCCCTAACACACAAACACGCACGTTTTGCACTCAACCTGTCCGAATCATTTGGAAACTTCCCCGTAACCTTTTCATTCATAAAACAACGTAACAGCTGAATGGTGACCCGTGTTGACACATACTTGATTTCTGTGATATTTTGAGGTAAGATGTGTCATTATGACCCCATGAAGCAGCACATGCCATTTCATCATTCATAAAACATATATGACCGTGTGCATGCAGTGCCATGAAGTCAGACTGCTTTGGCCATTCATAACACATACTTAATGAAGGTAACACAAATTAATCATCACATAAACCTAAAACAAATCAAAGTTAAATACATTTTCTAAAGATATTTCAATCCAAGCACAATATGTTTGGAATATAAAGCCGTACAATTGCACTTAACCTAACACAGGGTTTTGAACGGTACTGTAGTTTACCTTAGGTTGTCCCTGATCTCACAGTTGAATGGTTCTTGCCAGTTGGAGACACTGCATGCTTGTTTCATCCTTGAAAATTGCAACAACAATGAAGTTAGCAGATCAGTAAGGAAATGCTTTGGCTTAGCAACAAAATTGTAGCTCTTTTGAACTGAAATCTGGTCTCAACATTACCTTAATAAGGGGGCATGTGGCTTGTGATTAAACAGATAGCATATACATGTAGAGATGGGAAACACCGTGATTTGCATCATGATACTCATTCTCAGGAGACGTGGCTATGATATTTTACAGTTACTATCTGGGTCATTGTGACTACATCGTGCCATTTGGACCACCAAACTGTGGTAGCTATTTCATTCAATAATGAACACGTTCCCTATATGTTATAAGAAAAAGGTCATGATTAAATGGCTTGAAAACATATTAGTCAAACTTGCACTTAAGTCCGATTATGTTTTTTTCCCAACCAGCACTTTATTTGCATACAACTTTATCTAAAAAGGGAGGAAAACAACAGATGATGAGCACAGGATGTCATTGTGGCAAAAAATGAACTTTTTAAAGGAGAACTAAAACATATAGCATGGAAAGAAATTTCAGGGACACATTGGGTCAAATATAAATGCAGATTTTTACAACATGATCACTGGCAGGATTCATATGTGGTCCCCCAGCTCGGTGCTCTGATCAGTGGCTGTTTTTGCTCCACACAGATTTAGAATCAAAACACCATGCTTTAGTTAAAATTTGTAAGACTTGAGAGTGACTGTTTGGTTCACGACATTTGCACCTTACTACCTATCAATTCTGCAGTGTGGATATACAATGGTCAGTGAATACATTTGCCAATACAATTTGTTATTAATGCTCACCAAAAAGAGACTGATCATTACTAACAACTGGACATAGATTGCTTTATGAGAATATAGACACAGCTGTATAGATCAACAGATATAATTTTTCTATTTAATCATGCATTTCAATAACCTAACATGCATTGTTTGTCTGTTAATGGTCTGACTTACTCTTGGCCCACTAACACTAATAAACAAAATGACAATAAAAAATAGTTTTACTAAATGCCTCAAAATAAGCAGATTCTGTTAAAAACTCAACCTTCCCATCACATGGTGTGCTGCTAAGATTAGCTAGCTATCCAGTGGTCAGCTGCATGAACTGGCTACAAGCCTGCTAACCACATTAACCAGTAGAAGGTCTTGAGTTAGATTACACAACATCCACAATCGCTATTTCAATTATTTTTGTGACAAGAGCAATTGCTAACTATACAAGGCTAGCTAGCTAATGTATTAAGCTTGCTAGCTAATGTTAGGTATCTAAAGTAATTGTAGATATGCAGCCATTACTGTAAAGGCTCCAAAATTATTTGAAACAATGCTGGAATTAGCTATGTAACCTAATAGAACACGTATATACAGTAACTACTACATACAGCTTTTCATAACAATAAATAAAGGGTAGATTACTTATTTGATTTTCACTGTTCAGACGTTTATAACTGCTTTCTAAGACAGTCCTGTAGATTTTATGTTGCATTGATCAGCTCAGCAGCATTTAATTAAGGTAGGTTTGAAAGTCTTAATGCCTTGTTGATGGATTAAATATTTGTTGAAATATTTCATGTGTGATTTGTAATATGTAGCTCTAACAGCATGGGAAAAGGCCCTCAGATGGTTGGGTCTGATAATTGGAGGACAGAGCTCTAGCTCTCTCTCTCTCTCCCTCTCTTTGTTCTCTTCTGTTTGCTTCCTTCATTCCTCCTTTTCCCTCCTTGTTTTGCACACCTTGCAGACCTTCGCTTAATGCTGACTTTAGAATGCCTTTGTTAAACCGCGGTTTACTCCGTGTCGTTCGTGAATACATTTCCTCCAAGTGAATTCAATAATTTTTCATATGCCAACATGATGGATTATTCTGATTTTAGATCCCAACTTTGACAAGCAAAGAAGGTAGGATTCTCCTACTATGAGGTAGATTTTATTTTACATTGCAACCCATTTACTGATAGACAATAAATCTTCCCAATGCATATTTTATCCAGAATAAGTGCATGACGTTAGCTGAAGGTTAACATGTTTTGTGATGGAGTTTGCTATTTAAATAGAACACACTGCATACATTAGTCAAAACCTAGACCCAACAAAAACCTACCAAACAGTAGCCATATACACATTTTACAAATTACATGTAACTAATGATTTATTTAATTACATTTTATTATCATTATTACTAGGTAAATATTTCTGTTCATTATTGATAGCCATCTATTCTATTAAAAAAACAGCACTAGTCACACTTGATTTTTGATCTGGTCAAGGTGAACATCAAAGCACAATGTAGGCCTTGAATTGTATAGGATAATTAAATATTAATTATGCTATGAATCCCTATGACTTTATAGATCTTGGCCATTATGAAAGTTGCATTAAAGCTGTTAAGATTTCTTATCCAAAAAATGCACAGTAATGTGCTTTCTGGTTCTACAGGGTGCATGGCTGTGATTGAAACGGCTTGACAGTCAGAAAGCTTTCCCCTTCGCTACCTGCTCATTCAGACTGCCCGGACAACAAAAGCACCAGTGGGCTATTCTCTCACCGGTACACAGACATAATTCAAATGTCACGATTTGAATGTCATCCTCAAAGAGCTGCTTCCATCAGTGTTCATGTCATTACAGAAGAAGGAAGGGGGGGAGGCATTGTTTTATGTGTGTGAGCTTGATGCCCGTCCAATTAATGAAGAGGCCTTTTGAAAACCATCGGCGAAGGCAGAAAGAGATTAAAAAGGTGCTTATTGTTTTCTTTTGCCTGTGATTTTTTTTTGCAGGTTGAGTTTTAATTTGTGTGCGTTGGAAAGCATTGGAGGAAGCAATAGACCCAGATGGTGCATAACTCCACAGTAACACTCACAGAACCGGCCCCGGCCCGATAACAAAGATATGCAGATGAGGTGAGACCCTGTAGTTGGATCCCAGCCAGAAAGATCCCCTCTCACAATAGCAGGGAACACATTGATGTGTCCTGCACGTTGCCACGATAGCAGCAGGTTAGCACCAGCCCTGCCAAAAGCATCACTCTCCGGCTTCAGCCACAAGTACTGGAGAGGACGTCGGCCGGCAGCCATTACCAAGCAACATGCCTCAGTCTAGAATAGGTATCACCGGTGTCAACACTGTTATTAGACACACGAAGCAACGCTGCCAGCAAACAAATTAGCCAAGTGCATTGTCCCAGCTATGTCATAGCCGTACAATTAACAACAACCGCTGTGTTCTGATGGAGACCTACTCCATGTTGGTTGGAGAGCTCTTCTGGTAAAGTACAGGCATTATAGCTTTGAAGTATTGTGGTGTAGCAGCGTTGGGTCCAAGGGTCAGATTCCTGACAACATGGCATCGTCTAGGTGGTCTCTCCAACACTGCCAGTCACACTGTAACGTCCACCAGCTCCTCTCTGTGTGTGGGAGTGGCAGTCAGGCTCAGGGGAACCGTCATCACTGGACCACCCTTCAGAAAGCACTGACCCATTCAAGACAAAAGGATACATTTACAAAGCAATCTCACAAATGCAATGTATGTTAATAAAAAAACTAAGATAAATTAAAGAAAACAGAAATACAGAAAGGTAGATTAGTTAGGAGATGTCTAAATAAGATACATTGTAAGCATAAATACAAATGATGAATATTACATTGGCAATGGCTGACAGTGAGCAACTCTCCAGTCTAAAGCCTGACCACCAGTAGGACAGCCTAGCAAATGACCACCTGATAACAGACACTCGTTCAGCCTAGCCACTGACCACCTGATGACAGACACTCATTCAGCCTAGCCACTGACCACCTGATGACAGACACTCATTCAGCCTAGCAACTGACCACCTGATAACAGACACTCATTCAGCCTAGCCACTGACCACCTGATGACAGACACTTATTCAGCCTAGCCACTGACCACCTGATGACAGACACTCATTCAGCCTAGCCACTGACCACCTGATGACAGTTATCCAGCCTAGCTTCTGACCACCTGGACGACAGCCTGATGACAGACACTCATCCAGTCCGGTCGTTGACCACAAGGAGGAAGCCCAATGCCTGACCATGGAGGGGTTTCCAGGAGGGGCTGCTGGGAGAAGCACTGCCTGCTGGGACCTCCATTCTCCACCTCTATCTTTGAACAGTAATGAGGCTCACTCGGGGCCCCTTCCTCACAATCAACACAAATCAATATACACGTAACAAACATGCCTTATCCCCTCCTAATGAAGGAGGGAGGGGTAGGGAGAGAGGAGAGGGGGAGAGAGATAATCATAGCTCCACTTTCAGTCAATAAAGCCCACATCTCATTACGAATGCATGAGGGAGGCAAGGGGATGGAGGAGCACTGTACTTCACAGGTTGTGTACACACACACCCATAACACACACACACACACACACACACAGAAGCACAAATACACACGCGTGCACACACACTCCAGGCAGGGGTCACTGTCATTATGGTAGATTAGAGACACCAATTTGATTATGTGAACCTACTGCCATGCAAGCAGCAGTGAGTGAGAAAAGAGAGTTGTATTTATGTCATTATTTAATTTCCTTCCTTGGCCTGAGGACAGAGAACATATTGTCTGATTCACAGTGCCTCTCTCCGAGTGACAGGATTGTCGCTACATCAATGACAATCATGTCTCCCAATTTAGAAAATATTGAAGTTTGGCTGTAATTTTGTTTAGTAAAAAGAACAGAATTGTCCAGCAGTTTCAATGTAATTCTGTAACCTCAAGTGCATTTTAAAGAGTGTGCTGTGAGCAGTTCGCCAAGTGCATTATTATGTACATTGCGTTTGGCACAAAATGTTTCACAAGCCTAAAACAGATTGGATTAGTAATTCTTTGTATATTTGACTTGTCTGATAACTGCAGACGGTGGCTGTCCCCTGAGTCTGGTCTGTTTGAGCCCTGTCTGCTTACCTCCACGACTCCCTCCTCCCACCGTTCCTCCTCCCCCTCCCTGACCCTCCTCCAGTCTGGCCGTCAGTCTGGACAGGTCCCCGTTCTCTGGAGAGATGGAGAGTTGGAGTGTGTGTGTGTGTGTGTGTTTGCGTACGTGCTGCCCCTGTTCTCCCAACAGCTGCCCCTTCCAGACGGGCCTCTTTGCCCACGGAGGAGGTGACAGGTGAGGGGCAGAGGGGCACGTTGACTCCCCTGGTCCGGCTCCTCGGGGCCTGGCCCTACCCAACAGCCCTAACCCCAAACAGTCATTCCTGCCAGATTGACAGCTCCTAATAGCTAGGCTGGATGTGGTACCGTTGAGACACCCTATTAGGACACACAGCCAGGGAAAGAGAGGCTGTAGGATGGCAGCCAAGAGCAGGCAGAGTTATTACAGGGACTTGTGCTCTATCTCCTCTCCGCTTTGTGTGTGATGCTGCTCTGATATGCAAATGCATCCCGTTCCCCCACACCTCTGCTCCCCCACACCCCCGCTCCCCTTCGCCCCTACTCCGCCCCTCATCCCTCCCTCACCTCCTCCAGTCCTCCACCCCCCCCCCCAACTCTCCCAACCTACTGCAGTGGCTTCCTCTGAAGGGCAGGTCCCCCGTTTAATTGATCCGTGGAGACTTTGGCTAACCTTCCCTCTTAAGAAGAAAGAGGGGAGAGAACAGGCGGAGATTAGAAAAGAGAGGGAAGAGAGAGGAGGAAGATGGATATGGTAAGCTTTTCAGCATTACATATTCGTGAGGAAACGCTCAGACGCATTTTATAAAGGGATCTGATGACATTAAACCAGCGAGCAACACTTCCCTTTTCAAGAACAATGGCTTTGTACCTGAGAGATCAGCCTCTCTGTTAAAACAGCCATTTATAAAACGTACGAAATCCAGGGATTCGCAATATTATGTAGACAACCGCCGTCTGATACTTAAGAGCGAACCCATGCAAAGGCGAGAGGAAAAGATGAAACATATGGCATCCCATGACATCCTTTGGCCCTACAGGGGTCTGTGGGGTGATAACTGGGGTTGTTATCCAAGCAATTGATGGCATTGGAGGGAGGGTGATTACCAATGCGATCTCGTAGCTGGGCTTACCTCGCTGGCCTGGCGGAGCTACTTCCAATACTACCCCCCAAACGGATGGTTTCTGTTCAGATCCCTCATCACACACCCAGGACACCACTCAGGACACCTTATGCTTTAACATCATGCTACATTGGCTCGGAATGGGGCCTTGAGAAACGTTGTCATCCAGAGCTTGCGTGTTTTGGGCCGCGCGCTACGGTTGAGAGGGTGTAGCCGAATTAACCGAATGAACGCACAAATTTTGTCTTTTTTCAGGAGAGGTCAAAATGTTTAGCCGCGTGTTCCTGTTTTGACATCGCATCTCTGCACCGCACTGCTCGCGCTGTTCTCGGCGGCAGACTCGCAGCTTCAATGTCACTCGGATATCAGTCAGAGACACGCCTCGGTCCTCCACACTGAAACGAAATACATTGCTATTATTTACAGGATTAGAGAGATCTTAGTGCGAAACACTCTCCTCAGAACTAAAGACGAGGAAATTACCCGCTAATGGACCACTAGGCGCTAATATCTAAATCCCCAATCTTTCTGTAATTGCTACAAAATGCTCCGGCTTGTTCTGAAAGGGAGACTTTTAAGTCTAAGCTACTCTCGTTTGACTCTTTATTAAATAACGAAACACCGGATAGAAGCAAGAGTATGTAGGCTCACACTTCTCCCTTCTGTTCTTTCGATCCCTCCCTCTCTCGTACGGAATCCCCCAGACATCATTAATGTACCTCCACTCTGTTCATATTTCGGCACGAGCACGGAAGTGACTGTCCTGGAGCGGCTCGCCGCTACAGCACATAGCTGTGGCCGTCTCCGTCACCGACGCCGCGGCTCGTGTGATTAATTTCTTGTGAGCAGAGGAGTTGCTATTTGAAAGGTGCTTTATTTGCATTAGCATTCATAATGACTTAATGACTTATCAGATATGGTTCAATGCAGGCAAGTGCAGAAACAAGCTTGTCTAAATCATGCATTTCAATTAGGCCTACCACTAAAACACGTCCCCCATGACCATCCAATATAACCACTATTTTATTTATTTAGCTGTGAAATTATGATGAGATCCAGGATCCTGTGGCTATTTCCTATTTCCACAGAGGTGGCTAATACTCCAATAAAAGCACAGACACTGGAATATTTGGTTTTCTGTTGTACTTTTAGATAGGATTATCTCCAATAATAATAATATAGACCTCAGTGCAACAGATAAGAGCACAGCATTTTACACAGTGATATCTGTATAGAAGCTGGGATTCCATTTGAACTATCGTGGGCATTAACTATCTTGGTTATGTGTTTTTAAAAATGAAATATGTAGTAGGAGGAATGTAGACCGATGGATTCAGCTTAAAAGTACAAATGAAAGTCGTTGGGAACAAAAAAAAACTTTACAACTTTTTTTAGTCTTCCTTGCGCTTGAAAAACTGCCTCCTTAGCAATATCTGTTTTAATCAAGCCAACAATAAAAGACGGCAGGAAGCGTGTGCATTAATAACCATGGAGACACACCCCCGCAGGCTGAGCCAGCATGGAGGCAGTTTCAATATCTCCAAGGGATACCTTCATCTAAAAAAAATTATAAAAAAATCAGCTCGGCCGCTTTTACAAAAAAAAACTCAAACTAATTTGTGAGTTCAATGGCAGTTCAATGTGGAGTGCACTTTCCAAGGCCTCCACTGAGAGGGATGGAGTGAGGGATGGAGGACGGACGGTGTAGTGGGACTCTTTCCAGTTTAGAGAGAGGCAACCGGCGGCGATGGGCTGTTGATGCTCTGGACTACTGTCGTACAATGGACATCAATGACTGCCCTCCACAGCGCTCCAGGGTGGTGAAGGCTTTCTTACAGCAGCTTTAACCTCCATTATTTGCGAACCAAACCACTGGGAGACTGGTCAGTTTTTCGTTATCAATGCCAGTAGTTTTCAGGTTATATAGATTTAAATTTGCCATGTGAAAAGGATACAAAAGCTCTGGAGTATTCACTGAAACGCTTGCTTGCCGATTCCCTCATTGATAACAAAATAATTGACACAAAAATGGAACCGAACAGAGCAACAAGGAAGTGAACCGAACAGTGTTCGAAAAGACATCCGAACAACAGGATGCACTAGGAAAGGAGGAACTTTAGTAGTGACAATAAGCAGGAACACAGGTGAGGGAAATACCATAGAGCCGGTGCCCGTTCTCCAAATCAAGGGGAGGGCATTGGATCACACTGGCACAGCAAACCTATGACACTTGATGTTCTGCAGATATTAATACTATCATCAAACGTTCAAAAACTCTCTATTGACACGCAACTGCTCGCTTAGGTTAGGGATTTGAATATGACAGGCGACTACTTGCTTATGTTAGGGTGAGGATTAGTATATGTTTTAATTAGGGTTAGGGCAAGGGTTGGGACTGGTAGATCGTTTAAAATGTTACTGATTGTCAGTAGGTAATGTTTGGAGCATCTGCACACACTTTTGGGAATCTCAAAATAAAGTGTTACCACACCGTTAAATAATGTTTTTTAGTGGTGTGAATGAAGAAAGGGTCACATACAAGTATTCTGAAACGTAGTCCGAGGGCTTTAGAATAGGTAGAATGTAGGTGCATCTGGGAAGTGTGTGTGGCCTCTCAGCCGGTCCAGTTGTGTTTAGCACCGTAATGTCTTGATCACGGGACTGCTCGGATGCCCAGCGGTCTGACACTCATAACAGGGGCATGTCTGAAGCGAGGCGGCCTACTCCTTATCTCCCATTCCGGGTTAATGTAATGGCTGTCATTATTAGACGGTGGCCCGGGAGGTCCATCAATTTGTGGCGAGCGCTGTAGGGCCTTGTGGTCACGTGTGGGTCGGTTCCTGTGCCAGGCCGTGTTGGAGAGGATTGGCGCACATTCCTTCCTCCCGGTATCTGCGTAGCTGTGGGTATGATAGGCGCGCTGAGCTCCGTCCAGCTACGGTAGATCCACGACCCGGGGTCAAAGCTCAGAGTTCGCATGCCGGGGGCATTTGCATCTGTGTGCAAGCTGTCATCTCCGTCGCACTACGGAGGTGTTTCCAAGACGGCTGTGACGAGCAGAGCGGTACAAGGCCTCCCCTTCCCTCCCATATAGGGCCCGTGTCAGTGTTAAGCGCTTTAATCACAGGATTTTCTTCTGCTTGCCAAGTTACCATGTAATCGCTTGATGACCAACCCACAGTGGTGCCAATGTGAGGGGAAAGAGACAGAGACAGAGAGAGAGAGAGAGAGAGACAGCTTGGCAACCTGTGGTGGTGTTGGCTTAGCTTGCTCAGGCCAGAACAGAAATAGCTGTCTGCGGTGTCCCTAGCTATGTTCCAGAGTCTGACAGGGGACTGGGAGCTTTTCACACCGAGTGAGCGTGGAATGAAACAGAACCTTGTAGAGGCTGAGACTGGGCATAATGGGGTAATTGTTTCTGTTTCGTGAACCCAATCAGGGTCAAATTTCCACAAGTCATTTTACACGCACGTCTCCCTCTCTGTCCTCGAGTCTGTGAGCCGTCCGATTCTTACGTTAAACTAACTTCTTAAATTTTTTACCCTTAATCAAATTTAATGCCCAATCGAGGTTTTCAAAAGAGCAAAACCTGACTGGAGGAATGGGGTCGTCGTTGTACCACAAATGACAAACGCAAGGAAAAAAACAGGTAGAAAAAAAACACAGGAAAGAGAAAGAAAGAGTCCCCTTTACCTTCTCTGACTTGGGGTGTCATTGTCTTTTATGTGCGGCATCCAGGCAGAGAGGGACTGGCCCTGTATCAAACCCTGACCTTAAACCCACCACACTTACCCGTCTATTGTCTTCCCCATTCCGCTCGCACAAAGCTGAGGGAACCGTGGTGCCGAAAAAACCAAGACGTATGGTAATGTGGTGTCCAGCTGTAGCAAGCCGGAGCGGTAGCAAACAAAACACTTTATAAAAGGCCCATGGAGAGGTAAGGAGATACATCAATCAATTAACAATTACCCCACTGCTAATCAGCTGTCCCTGGCCTCCGTCGAGCCGTGCTTTGTAATCCGGTTGGCAGCATCAATTAAATTCTTAAGGTTAGTCTATTGAATTTCTCCCAGATACGGGAGCTGAAGGGAAACCGACCGACGCTCCAAATGAACTGTGGCCAAGGCTTAATCGCAGCAAGCAGCCCAATTGTTCTGCTTCTGCTGCTTGTCCCCCCTGTCCTCACTTCGATGGAGACTGATGCTCTCCTGGTATTTTGGTGACCGATAGGATCTGAGAGAGGCTGTTAGCGAGAGGGATTATGACATGTTCTTTTCATGCCTCTATGTACCTCGGCCAGGCACCTGCTGGACTATCTCTCATTCTCTGGCCTGGGAAGGACTTAGCTCGCACATACCAGAGGGAGAAAACGGCCATTGAGTTTAGCTTTAAAGATTTTGTGTGTGTGTGTGTGTGTGTGTGTGTGTGTGTGTGGCAGTGTTTTGTGGATCATCATAGGGTGGAGCACTGCAGGTCACGTCCTTGTTTTTAGCTGACCTCATCCAACCCCCTTTTCAGCACCCCCTCTGAGTGAGAACATCTCCTTGAGCAAAGTTAAGACACACACACACACACACACACACACACGCACACGCACACGCACACGCAGCTTACACACACAAACGCACATGCGCACACGCACACATGCACACGCCAACACAACAAGCTTATCAAGGTCAACGCGTTGTGTTTTATCACATGCTAGAATCTACATACAGTATAATGACCTGACATTCAACCAGATAAAGAGACGGCAATTCACCACCACAGACAAAGAAGTATGGTATACAAGAAATATACTATGGCTGAGAAAATTTCTTCTACAGGACACAACAGTGAGTGCCTGGATACAGTCATAAGACATGGTCTACGGCCCATTTAGCATATTCCCAGAGTGCCATATCGCTATTATAAAGCGTTCATCAATGCAATTGGAAGAGAATAAAGAAATGTTTGCTATAACTTGGCATACAGTCTCATATCCAAGTCTGGGGAAAAAAAACGCTTTAACAAACGGTTGTTGTTATTATTACCAATGGCTTTCTGCCAGTCAACATTCAGGTTCCCAAGCACCAGGTGCATTATGAACTGTAATTACCCAAGTTCAAATCAGTGTATCTTAGATTTTTTTTTTTACGGAACAGTGTAGCGCGGTACTGTTGCACGCAGCTCACATCGCCTCACAGCGGTGTTTTCCCCTTTCGACTGCTGTGCCTTCCCTCCTCAGGAACCGGGTTTGTAATTTAAACCAGGATGCATGTGAATTGGATAGGGCGACACAGCGCCGGGTCTGCTCCTGAGAGATGGATAAGAGACAGAGAATGCTGACTCCGGTCCTATTTCCTGAAATGAAACTTTAACAGGCTGACCCGGAGACCCCTCCGTCTCCGTCTCCGAAGACCCCGAGCTTCCCGGACCACTTATCTGTGTGATTGCTTTGGACACTGATCTGATTAAATCATCATGAATCATCAATTAACGGATGTGACAAAAAACTTGGGGGCCGGCTCAACAGGGATTTACCAGGACAGGTTTGACTTTGAGGACCAGAAAATCAAGTTGCACGCATAACCCCCCCCCCCCCCTCACCCCCTGAGCAGTCATGTCTCTCTCCTCTCTCTCTATTTCAGTTCTGCTGTGCAAAGGGAGAAAATAACATCCGTCTGGCTGATCTAAGGAAGGAGGGGGCTAGGGGAATAAGGTCTCACTTACCAGACACTAACAAACAGCTCGGCTATTGGTTTCCTCTCTCTAGTACTGTTAGAGCCTTGTTAACCTAGCGTACTGACACTAGACATACCAAATTGTGGTCTTGACGACAATAAAAAAAACTGAAGGGGGGCTGTACAGTTCAGCCAATCCGGTGGGTTGAAACATGTCACATGGTCTTTCTTTTCAATTCCCCTGAAAACCGCTGTGCTAATGCCCTGTGAACAGCGTAGTAGCCATACAAATTTGTTCTACACATTTCTCATTCGTGGTAGGGTACCCTGGCATCTACAGGCCCAGCATGCAGCAGACCCAAACTACACCGGACCCAGGCTTACAGAACAGTCCCTGTTATTGACAGTCCCCTTCCAAACAGAAAGCCAGCCCGGTGTGGGTCTGTTCAGTAAGATCGGCCCATCACGATTCCGCTCAATGTGTCTCGGCGCGCGCCTGAGCGTGAAGGGGACGATTTTCCGGTAGCACAAGCCTGAGATGGGCTCCTGCTCCTCGGTAAGCCCGTTCTCCAGGCCTCCCGCAGCGCTCCCTCGATGCACAGCCCCAGGACGCAGCCACAGAGGTGGAAGAAAAGGGAGGGAGGAGACGGAGAGGGGCTGGAAGAAGAAGGAGCGAGTTGATGGCTAGATGGCGAGATAGAGGGTGAGGGAGAGAACGACAGAGGCACGGAGGCCGGTGGTTGGAGAGAATAGAAGGATGGAGAGACGGAATAATGAAAGGCGAAAGAGGCAAAGAATGACATAAAAGAGAGAGAATGGGGGAAAAAACGCGATTGCTCGCGGCTCATTTCTCCACACATGAGCCCATCTGTACAGCGCCCAGGGTGGGATGGCACCGCTGCTCTCTTCGAAATGACTGAGCGCACCAAAGACACCCCGGCACCACATGAAGCCAAATGGAATCCTGTGAATCCTGGCATGGCCATTATTCTCCAGAAAGACCCTTTAAAGTGCCATCTTCTCCTGATGGCGGCTTGTTGATTTACTCTCTTTTCCATCGTGATTTAAGTTGACCGTAATGTGTTTCAAAGAAGGCCTCTCAGTGAATTTAGTTTTTTTTTTTTTATATTTGTCCTGGGTATATATTTTCTTTCTTGCCAAAGTTAGTACCATCAACACACACAGCACCACAGGGAAGGGGAATTGACTCCGGGAGAACCAAGAAATGGTGTTTGCAGGGAGCATCTTGTGATATTGTATTATTTACTGTTACCACCTCAGGCTACACGATACGCTTCACTGTCACCATCAAACAAGCCGTTTTTGAAGGAGAGCACATCTGCTATCCCCCCCCCCCACCCCTCTCTCCTCACACCCCATCTCTGTCATTCTCAGATAGGAAAAAAAAACACACCAGCATCATCTTTAAGCCAGAAACTTTCTAACCCCACCCCTTCTCCTCGCCCTCCCACTACTTCCGCGGAGGGGGGGGGTCGGGGGGGGTAGAAACGCAGCAGGCTCAAATTGATCATCGCTCCGGCCGATAACTCATTGCGATGGAAGCATTGCGGCGAGAGCGCTGAGAGGGGCTGGCCCGAGCATACCAACACAGAGCCGCAGACCGATGGGGTCGCAGGGCGGCGGGGGGGGGGTCAGGTGAGGCCCTGCTTCTCCTCTGATAAACGGCAGGTTGAACGGGGTGGCTGTGCCTGACGCATCCCTCGGCAACACGTCAACACCCCCCCATACACCCAACCCCCCCCCACGCCCAAACACCCCATCCCGCCCTCGCTTCACCCTCCCCAGATCCTATTGTTCTCCGCCGCCGCTCGTTGCACCGTCAGCAAAGTCAACGCGCTGACTTCTTCTCCCTTCAGCTTCAACTTTGAACACAATTAACTTTGTAATTGCATTTGTTTTAGAAGGAGTACGGGAGTGATTATCAAAGCCACCCATGGTCTCCCATGCATGCCGGGTGCATCTTGATCTCGGCGGTGCAGGCGCGCCCACAGGGGGGTAGGGCCGGGTAGAAGCTTCAAAGAGATCCAGAGATTCCGCCTCTTTTTCTTATCATACTCCAAAGTCTTATTATAATTCACTGATTGGTCTCCTCCTGTGCTGTTTGCGCACGTGCATCCGAGTGCGTTCGCGTGTGCGTTTGTTTGTTTGGTTATGGGGTCATCCTCGGCTTGTTTGAAAACCGTAGGTTGGTCGGTCGCTTCACTTGCAGCCGTCATGCTAAGGCTGAAGATGGGGAGTCAAGACTTGATTGGAATATCACAATGTTAATGGGAAAATTGCATCGCTAAGTCTGCTTCATTTTAATGCTTATTTTTTTATGGTACTATATTTCACCCTGTCCATGCTCTTTCGATAGATAGGTTTAGGCGTTAATCCTATCCCTGAAATAGCAATAGGCCAGATTCAAACTCATGCTACAGTAGTACATGTGCGCTACAGACAGATGCGGGACCACACAAGGCTGCAGTCACTGTTTAGAGTACCCAGTCTTATACTCAACTGGACTGTTCTATACATAGCAGCTGTTTTGTATATTCTACATTTTGTGGCGTTCAGTAATTCTCTTCTGTATGAGGATAAGATATCATTTATTGATATATTTAACACTAAATTGCTTTTAAATTATTACTACTATCTCTTATTGTCTGTGTTTTCATATTGGACTTTAACAAGCAACTACTGAATGTGTTGAAATTCCTGGCCTGTGTCATATCCTTTGATACTGTTACGGTACACACCAAAATGCTTTATTCCGGTTGCATTCTGCTGATATTTCTTAGCACACTGACTTTGAATAAAAGACCAGTATTTCCCCTCTTATTTTAATTGAAATGCAAACGACGTTAGCGTTCGGGCCACAGAATTGGCAATACTGTCTTGCTGGAATGATAAAGGCTTTCTGCTATTTTCTGTGGCTATCGACTTGGTCATGTGTGTAATTGCCTAACGCCGTGCTAGACCCTCAGATGCACCAATGCAAATATTAAGGAGAGGAGCCAGCTTAATAAAATGCTGTTCAAACAATATGGCCCTGAGTTTATCGCAGCTTGTCCAGTTTCACAGTGCAGGCCTGAAGACAGGAGAGAGGAGAGCCAGGCAGAGACAGGCTCGGTATCAAGATTAGACCAGCCATTTCATGAGCAAGGAAAGAGAGGAAGAAGCGAGGAATGATTAAATGAATTCAAGACAAAATGTGAATAAGGAACAGGACAGAGGCCAACAAAAAAAGAATGAAAGAAGAGAACTAAGAGTGGAAAAGAACAAGGGGCAGGGAAAGAGGGGAGGAGAATGAGAGCAGTAGATCAGACGTCCTTTTTAATGGTATTGATCCTGTTGAAGGCCAGGGTGGAGATGAAGGCCACCCTATAGACGTGTCCTGCTGTCACCTTGACCTTGTGCCAATCCATGACTTTTGACCCCGACCCTAACGGCCCAGCTGCTTGACCTCTCAGATCCAGGAGCTGTAGCAGGTTTAGTAGGAGAGCAGGGCTAAGACAAAGGCACACAGACAGACAGTCAGACAGATATACAGAAAGATAGACAGATACACAGACAGACGCCCAACCTCTGGGATCCTGGAGCTATTGCCGGCTTAGTAGTACACACACACACACACACACACACACACAATGACACACACAGGCCACAACTCAACACAACATTCCAAATGAGAATTGACTTTCCCTCTCCGTGGAAGCTGGGAAATGTGGGTTAAAGTATGTCAATAATGTTTCACAAGTACAATTTCTCCCCAGAATTGTGGAACGAAGGAATGTTTTGACATTTACTTGGTGGAGGGGAGAACGTTAGTTTGTCCTGTGAGGCACTTGAAGGGAGTTGTCGGGCAGCTAACTGCTTGGTCCTATTGATCGGGTCGGTTAAATTGCATGCACACGGAGAGGCTGAAGAGGAGAGGGGGAAGCACTGAGGGCCAGTCTGTATTGGGGGCTAACACCAGAGAGAGAGAGAGAGACTGCTCAGCTTGCTGCTCTAATGGTAATTGCATTCGATCCTCCTCTCTCAGACACATGATTTAAGGGCTCCTCTCTCATGAATAGTTGACACGCAATATTTTGGGGGAGAAAAATGTCTCTTGTTTTGTTTGCATAGGGCAGGTGGGAGGGAGTTGAGGGATGATGCTACATGGTGGACAGAGAGAGACGGAGAGAGGGAGAGAGTGAGAGAGAGAGGGAGGAAGCTTCATTAATATTGTAAAGTAGAAAAGCAGTTGTTAAACATGATAGATCATTGCTAAAAGGACACTTGGCTTTCAACCGCTGTGCTTTATCATTGAGCGGCTTCGTTAGGTGTTGTTCGTAGGAGAAGTGGTAATGGTGGCTCTTTCACTCCTCCAGGTGATTACCCAGAATGGATTGCAGCAGGAAGTTAGCGCCTGTCTGTGTCCCCCTCTAACACCTCCATGCTACCATCAATTTCCATCCACCCCATTGTTGAACAGCGAGTACAGGACAGATTTAGGCTTCTAATAAACTCACAGCTTCACAGGAGACAGGTTGATGTACGGTCATAACTCTTCAGAAATAAGTCCAGCCTAGCTTTGAACTTGACCGAGTACATTCACTTGACTGCTAAAACGGAGACAACGCGAAAAGCCCATATGCAGTAAAACGTGCGGTTATCGTACAAATCAAAACAACATAATCACGCGCCCACGTGACCTATTTGATGGCGCTTCACTAATGCCATACTGTTAACCTCGGACACATAACCTTTCTCGTCCTCCCTCCATATGTCCTTCTCCTTCCCTCGCTAGTTCGGTCTCATAAACTATGCCACTAGCTGATGGGAATCACTCCCACCCTGCAGAGGATGTAGCGGTTCGTGTCTCTTCCCACTGTCGTCCGCCGACGCTAATCCTGTTTGTGTGTCACTCAAACCCAGCTGAGTGGCGCGTCCACGCGCAGCTCTCCATTTGCTTTTCCCCCAGCCTCGGCGCAAAACCAAGTCCTTCCTCGCCTGGTTTGTGTTGACTAATTACAGCCGACTGCCATCTACCACGGTCAATGTATTATTAAAACTAACTTATGATAACATGAAGTATTTATGCTCTTATTTGTTTTTAAAATAGACTGTAAGGCATCGTTCTGTTTGGCTTTTCTGTTACATGTCACATGTTTAAACAGTAACCATGAGCTCCGTGTGTCTGTGAATGGTTTCCACTAATACATAACCTTATCGAATAACGGACACACTAACAGTTATGCAGGTAAGTAGATCGTCTTTGTCACTGCACAAAAGCAGAGGACGTGCCAACAAACTACTTTTTCAAAGGGCCGAAATGTTTTATTTGATTTGCAGCCACCGTTTATTAGCCATACTCTGCACATGAAGATCTTGACTTGTGAATAAATTAATTGTTGTTTGTGTGTCAAACATCCTCCAATCATTGAGTGTGATAACAGCTTTAAAAAGTCCTTGACTTTGGCCCGTAGATGTAGATTGATGTGTCTATGTGAGTGGGTTTGTTTGAACCGCTGGTGTGAAACTCAAACCCTGGACAGTATCCAACAGTGTTTTCCGCACTCTTTTTTAATGTTGAAGCACTGTATGTGATAGGATATTCTGCCCAATGATCCTCTTAAAGCAGCTTTATCCCTTTGTTTTCAGCAACAATTAAAACGATTAAGCCATTCTGGGTTTTTTCCCTGCTTAGTAATATTGTCACCCAAAAGAACAATATACACCTTTAATTTCTCAAAGCCTAAAAGCAGAAGAGGATCACATAGATATCAGGAACCAGACACATACTCTATAGCATTTATCCACAGAAAATGTGGAGATTGCCTATTAAAACCAATCACATATTGTTTGTTGAAGTTAACTTAAATGTTCTTTGTGGTATTGTATTTATTGCTAGCTGGGTGATAAGGCGGCAGCAGACATCTTGTATACACCACAGTCGGTTACCTTTTGAAACGGTGGTTTTGGACTTATTTCAGTATATACTCTGTAAATGCGTGATGGACCCTGTCAATCTGATAGTTGCTCAGAGCTGAATATGCAATGATTATTCCTCCATAATGAAGTGATTTGGAGTTTCGGAGTGTTCTTGGCCTTGCTCCAGGTGCATTCAGATGGCGACCAGATGTCTAGAAGCATCTCCAAAGACTTCACAACTTCGCAATCTCTCTTTTCACTGCAGCCGCAAACTCACCACCTTACTGGTGGGGCTGAAATTCTGAATTTCACCCAAGTTTCCTGAACATTAGTTTAGCTTCTTTTTCTAGTCTTTTTTGTTGTTGTTGCACTTTTAAAAAAATAAGGTTGGCATGAATAATTCTGAGACCTTGAGTTTGGATTCAATTGAAATGATTCAGTTCCTTGGCTGGGTGTTTAAATAAAGCATGCAATATGGGCAGTAGTCGGTTGCTTCTCTAATTAGGCACACAGAGCAAGGCAGATTTTTAAAGCATGACAATTTAGTGGCAAGTGTAGACATGCAGGCTTTGCTTGGCAGAGGAGCCAAGTGTATTAGCAAGAGGTCCAGGGAGCAAAAATAGTCCTGAAATATTGATGGGGTTTGATTTGGATCCAGTCCCTGAGGATGAGGCATTGAAAACTTGCAATCTGTGGATCGCCGAAGGCAACCTGGAGCGGAGGTCAAGCCTATAGGTTTTTCTTTACATGAAAACAACTCATCGAAGAGAAAAGACAGAGCGAGGGAAGAAAATAATATATTCTACACCTGGGAGCAGGATTTTGGCTTTAGAGGGCTATGGATTTTTTTCCTTCCTATTTTTGTTGTTACAGACATCTTTCCTTATTTTCCCTGGATCAAAAATCCATTTTGGATCATCCATTCAATATTAAATCTGGCAGGTACTTGTATACACAACAAACTCAATTTGCTGAGGGGTTTTGAGATCTTTCATGACATGTATCAATGGCTGACATTAAATATCCTCTTTCATTTTAAATACATTGGCAGTAGGTCTGTAGTCAACGTTTTATTGTAAATAGGGCAACATTTCAGGCGGTCCATTAAATAGAATGATCCTAAAGTTCTTTTGGGTCGCTCACATTATTTCAGTCTTACGCTATTATACAAGTGGAAAATAAAGAAAGAGGAAATACATTGTGGAATACATAAGCTTCAGTGGACAAATACGAATATGTTAATATGGTTACTAAGTCATTCATACGGTTGTATAATAATTATATAAATAAATAGCGTGCATTGAAGTACATTGGTGAAACAAAAAATTAATAAAATAACAGTCACTATTTTTGGGGGGATTCTAGCTATAGTAAAACAGTTGTAATAACATTGTATATAAGAAGCACAACTCCAGATACTGCTATGGCAAATCGCTCTATTTAAATTCTAGAATTACTTCAGAATTGTTCACTTAGTGATTTTATTTGCGATTTGTCTAACAACCAGTTTGGTTTATGGCACATTTAAATTACTTTTAAAAGACATGTCTTTACTATTAGGCCTGTAAATAAATTACGTGCATGCTGACGCAACCAAGACCTGATGCAAAGTCACAGTGCAATCTGTCATTTTGTCTGGATTCTCAAATGAACCACAAATGCATCTGTATGCAGGCATTGATCTTGATGTGCCGATCCAATAGGATTGTGTAATAGTTCAACACAACGGATAGGAGTTTTATTCAATGTACAGTTGACCCTTTGCTAAACCCTTCCCTCCTTAGTAACAGCTGCTACCATGGAAAACATTTACCCTGGAAGGGCCATTACCCATTCAAACTGCTGGTCTTAATATTTGCTTCCCGGTGACCTGATACAATGAGGTTTGTTAGAGTGGTTAGCCACTGGATGGCTATGAATCTAATCAATTATAGATAGCTAGTGGCCTTAAGTCGTATCCTGATCTGATGAGCCTATTCATAATATAGCTAAGTTACCTAGCATTCTTGAAGGACTTGTTCGTGTTTACTATCCTTTTTCCAAACACTGTCATTGGCTGCTCAAGATCTAGGGCGATGGTGAATAGTCAGGGCACTGTAGAGCAACACTGGTAAAATGGGAGTTCACCCCAGCAATTCAAAAGAAATACAACGAAACCTTTTACACAACTACGCAATGATTTACATTACACAGCGTCGGCAGCTTGTAAATTTGTGAATCATCTCAAAAGGACATAATGCCCTAGAATGATTCAAACACTCTCCAAAGACAGGAGATAAGTGGCCGAGACAGAGCGTCACACTAACAGACGTGGAGCCGTGAATTCAGGCAACCACGGTGGTGGGTCTAATGACAGTCCTTTGTACAGATGTCTCTGTGTACTCATCTGAATGCAGATGCATAACACACTGTTTGGATGCAGTAATTACTTTAAGAGTGGACACACGCTAAGCCAACCGGAGCAAAATACGAAGTGACGGTTTGACAATCAAATTAAACAAACTACGACTGATGGTGTGTAGAAAGAAACATGCCAAAGGTCATATGACAAATAAGCCAAAGCCCACATAGATCATAAACTACTATATCAATAGGTTTTTTTAGTGTGTGTACTCCACTCTACATCATTCTAGATTATACCAATAACAGTTTTTAGTCCTCGCTGCAGGACTGGTGCAAAATGTAATCTATTTTCATTCTTGTCCTTTTTTTAAGAAAGTTGCACTTGTGGTGTCTGATGAAATAAGCACAGTGGTCAATATTTAATAGACACTTGGCTTGTGCGCCACCAGTTACGCTGTCAATCGCTCCTCCAGCTTGAGCCAGGGGACTGACCGGCATTCTATTGGCATCTGGCCCCCCTGCTCTTTTCTGGACCAATTGCAAATGGCCATGCATTCTTTGCCGCTGCGGAAACACAGCTAGAGAGCAGCCCAGACGAGACAAACCAAGGGCTGTAGAACGGGCTGTGTGGACTGAGATGTCAACAAAGCAGAGCACCGCCTAACCACAGTGTTCCCACTTATGGGTCTATATGTTTTTACTGTTTCAGCTTGCTGTCTAGGGTCATTACTATCAGTTTTCTTTCCTCCACTTTCTCAATTTCCACAACATTCAACAAATGATCTAGATTAGGCTTAGGGTTGAGTGAGCAATTTGTCTCAAATAGCTCCCGAATTATTGCTCGCCACCCATTGTAAACCTGACTGGTGCTTATTGTTGTAGCTGACAGACTATATTTCAGATGAGTGAAAAGTCATTGGTCAAAACAGAAGATAAAGGATTGAGTCAGCTGCCCTGTGGTACTCCACACTCGTCGGATTTACAGAAGAGAGGCATCCATTGAAGAAAATCCTCTGTGTTTATTCAGACCGGCAACTCAGATTTCACAAACTTGATAAGTTGTGGAAAAACTGACCATTTTTTTATTTGAGCAGACCCAAACCCTATAGAGCATCTTTGGGATGAGACAGACTGATTCACTGCATGAATGTGGCACAGTCAAATCTGCAGGAACTTCTTGATGCCATTGTTTACACATCTCTATCTTCATCTCTCTGAGTAGAAACCATACCATTATATTTGTATTCCTTATCGTGCAGCCATTATGGTAGGTGGTTCAAATTAAATGACCAAATCAGGGAATGACACTGGCAATACATACTTTGTCCCATGACAAATCTTACCAAAACAAAAAGGAAATTAACAAATGTTCCCATGGTTACCCAGCCAATGAGTCCATAACATTAGGCAAAGAAAAGCAAGTACTCAGTGTCTTCTTTAACTGCATCCAATTCCTGCAACAGATTCCATGAGGAAGCCTAAAGAATAATTATTATAATAATTTCAATGTAAACCTTATTTTATTCCATTTACAACAATCATTCAACCTGTAAGATTACAGCTGAATCTTTATTGTCTTTCCACTGAGGACTGCTTTGAATAAAATGTGCTCAAATGTCTTGAGAAAGGAAAAGCGATTGTCCCAGTGAGCAGAAGTGGCTTTTGTAATTTCGTTGGCGAAACCATGTTGCCTTTTTGTAGTTCTGAAACAACACATGAAGTAATTACAAAGCCAACAATTACCCAGCCACCACCAGACATAATCGATAGGCCATCAGACAGAGGGTCAGGGAGCAAATGTCAGAGGTCAAAGTTCAATGGCAAATGCTGCGGCAGTGTGTGCGTGCGTGCGTGTTTGTGTGGGTATGTCCTCCAGAGGAAGAAGATGCTGATTCACAAACACAACAGGGGGAGTTGCAGAATAGGATTCGGGTAGGGGCAGGGAGGGCTGTAAATAAATGATCTATTCTTCTTCAGGCAGTGAGTATTGATCAGGATACCACATTATTGTAGCCCTGAGGACTGCATCTCAGAACAGATGGGATGCAACCCCACCAGTCACACACATGGATAGGTCTCGAATGATAACTCCAGACCTACAATCCACTCTGATTACATTTACAAGACATTTCAGTCATTTGTCGGACCCCTTCCTGCAGTGTCTTACTTACGTTAATGACTGGTTATATTGCCAGTAGTGCACTTTTTTGCTTTTTAAAATCCATTTACATAGTCATGAAGTGTGTACCCGTTGGTTTGGCATAGAGACTACAGACCGACCCGGCCATAAAATTAAGTTTATCAAATGTTCTTTGCATTTTATAGTAAATTGATTTTGAAATAGGGCTTCAGCAGGTGACAGCATAGCTGTACGCTTACAGCGGCTACTGTACAGGCCAGAAGACTGGAACAAACGATCCGTAAAACCATACTTATGTACTGGAAGTAGAGGGCCTAGTGCACCACACACACACACACACACACACACACACACACACACACAGTAGGAAGCGAGGGCAGTCCATCATCGGCACCATTCTGTGAACACCCCCCCATCCCCTCTACCTACCAGGGATGTTTCTGTGAAATATGTCCAACTTCCCATTTAAATTAGAAGCTCCTGAACCATGAAAGGCACCACAGGTGTCCTCTGCTTTGCGCTGTACTGTAGCGGCGGTTGGTCGGTTTGACACAGAAGTGGCCTGCCTGTGTCGTGATGCTCCGAATGCAGAGAAATACAGCCAGCCGCTCTCTCAGCTGTAACGTATTAAAAAACAGAGAACATAAATGACCCAGCTCCCGATGAGTTATGAGTTATGGCTCCGGAGCTAAACGCGCTGCATTGTACGTAGAACGTGACACTACCAGAAACAAATTATACAAATATTCAGTAAGAAGTAGGTCTATTCAGGTTGGTACTCAGTCTTTCTCCGAAACAGTGCTCAGGAATCACGTTAGCGTCACATAAAGATTACTATGTAGGGCACCACTTGAGAGACTGTTCCTCTAGTCTAGGGCTAGGCCAAAGCATTCTGCAACGGGGAGGCAGGTTGACGGTAAATATTGCGAGTGTGATGTGTCTTGCGTGAAAAAGATATTACATAGGAAATTTGGAGGAGTATTTTATCAGGTTTTTCAAACGCAAGAAATTCACGTACAATGTTTCCGCTGCAACATGTTTTCCCTACATTTCTAATAGTAGATAGCTTACATTGAATGCGCTCGATACTCCGCTGCGTTCAATGTGATTGCGCGGTGCCACACCACTTTGAAAAGTAGGCCTGCTGCGGCAGATTCCATCTTGCCACACATTTGTCGGGCGAAACTGTTCTGTATTTTTAGTCTGTTAGAATAATCCTGGCATTCATCTGGTGACTGACAAACTATTGCCTAAGGTAAGATAGCTATCCAACTAATGCGACACATCCTTCAACAGTCTTAATCGATCCTTTACAAAATTCGAAGACAGCAGTGCAAAACAAGTAGCAACAACCAAAGTAACTGAATGATTAGCTAGATAGATAATGTTGTCATTCTTCATCCCTTCAACTAAATCACTGTAACACCCCATAGGAATCCCACCAACTACACTTTGAACCGGAAAATTCCAACCTAGAGTTACAGTTAGAATAATCAAAGGAGACGGGTCAGCATATAGCAGTTGTCAATGTGCACTTTTCAGGACAATGACAGATTTAGGCGAGTGGATCTTTTTTCCGAATTTTCACGTCTTACATTGTTGTGTACAATGTTTACAGGTTTAACATGTCTATAGATCTTTGTGTAATATTTACAAGTTTATAATGTCTGTAGATCTTTGTGCAATATTTCCAGGTTCAACATGTCAGTAAATCTTTCCATGTAAAATATTTACAGGTTTAATATCCCATTGGATCAGTCTATGTTCAAGATTTATAGGTTCAGTTTACATGCCACTAGATGTATTCACAGCTTCATTTTTCAGTTTAAAGACGTGATTCTATTAACGTAAATGCCGCTGTGATAAAAAAAATCAAGAGAAGCCCTCAAGTTTGTTTGTGCAAACAGCGTGCAGTGTGAGGTTTGACAATCTCTTGTTGGTCTGTCTGGATGAGTTTTGGTGTGACGGCGTCCATTTAGTACACCTACCCATTGCTGACATGACTTGTTGGATTGGTTTGTCTGAGGAAATCAAGGCCTCGTGCTCATCATTTTGTTCAGCTGGTGTCGATTCTGTTTCCATTAATAGGACCACAAATTTGACTGCTTCTTCCGTGACTGGACTGGGTGTGATAGTGCCAACACTTAGTCAGCATGTGCCCTCTTGGTCTGACGTTCTCAAATTTGCTGATGGAAATTAGCGTGAACACGCGTTCACGAGAGCGTGGATAGCAGACAGTGTAGGTTCTGGGTGGCGTCGGCGGAGAGCTCAAATCCTCTTGGGGATCTGTCCTGTGAATTTGTTACAGTAGTTGAGTTATGCACGTTTTTGTCGCACACGCAAACTATTCTGCTGAGAGTCATGTTCACTTCTCCCTCAGCGAAATCAAATGTGGCTTGCGCAAGACATACAGCCCATGCATCAGGCTTCCATTTCACTCCTGTAACATTGAAATACAGACCATTATATATGGATCCTTAAGAACTGATCAGATTAAGATGTGGTATAAAATTAAGTCGACATCCATTCTGGGTACCTGAGAAGATTCGCCTATAAGAAGGGGGACGTAAAACATTCATTTGGAGCTATATTTTTAAGCTGGCTTTTCTGTTATCCCTCCTATGTACTCCATCCATTATTCACACCATGCTTATGAACTGTAACATTTGTGTTCCCCAGAATTCAAGCAGTTTCGGTTTCTAAGCGTCTGTATACTATGCAATGCAGGCTGACAATTACTTTAGTTATTTCTTTAGTATAGTTGATTTTACCATGTATTCATTTATATAAATACGTTTTATAGCTTTATAGTAGTTCAGTCCGAGTTCCAATGTTTACTAAAACAGTTATTCCTAAGTCAAATATAATGTAGAAATAACTATGAGCCAGGTGCAAATATGTTCTAATGCATTTATTAAGTTGCAGTGGTAAACACACAAGAGAAGAAAATCTATAGCAAACTAATGAGCTAAATAAATATTGAGCTTCCTACTGAGTAAATATTGGTGCTGTAAATGCATGCAATCCAATGTCCAATTCAATTAAAAGGGACCTTTCCTCTACTGCAACTTCAGTCAGTACTATCACACCTTATAAGCAGAATAGACCTGAAATTTGGTTGCGCAACAGCAGCTTTTCTCATGTCATATTAGTCGCCTAAAATTCCTCATTTAGCCACGTCAGCTAACAATTATTTGGTTGTTAGATCGTATATCCGACTATCTAAACTTGACAGGTTTCACTTGTAGTAATCATGGCTGAATATTGACCTGCAAGCAGGACACTTGCCCAGGGGCCCTGACCTCTTTGGGGCCCCGGCGGATTATGTTAGTAACTCTCACCAAGAAATAATCACCATGGCACAGGTCATGGAAAAAGGAGTAGAAAATGTGCATTCAGATTACACAATGTCTCACCACCTCTTGGAATATTTAAAAAAATTGCAGGACACTTGCTTTTGAACTACATAATATTCTACACAACCAAGGGCAAACTGTGTAGAATTGAAATTCTCAGTCTGGTCATGTTGGCGCTAGAAAACAATGTAATGATATTGATCTACGCTGGCCTTCTTGTCCTATAGGATGGTCTAAAGCTCGCCCCTTTATCCAGATTAACGCTCATTGGTCTAAAACATCTGTCATTGGTCGTTTGCTCTGTTGGAACCAAAGTGTTTGTGAGCTGGCTCTCCCGAAGTGGACTGTGTGCTCTGTATCTTCTGGAGTAAACACTGATATGCAAATGGTCACCACACCTAATCAACTTTGTTTAAGTACAACCTGTAACTGCATGTTGATTACTTCAGTTTCAAATAAACACTGCTACACATTGTAACATTCAGTGAAACCGTGTTCAACTGTTAAGTTGCTTCAGAGCGTTTATATTATTTCAGCCTCTAGTTTTGAAAGTAATGCTCATGAGCCAAACCAGATCCCTGTATTTTATCATATACGTATTGAATGTAACATTTTACCAACTTAACACACTAAGTTATAATAGTACTTTGCTTGAAAGGAAACTCAGTATATTATTCAGTGAATTTACCGTAGTATTTTGATAAAAAATCTGAAAATCATGCTCAACCGAAGGCCTACGACTCAGGTTTGATCACTAGATTTTTCTTTCATCTGTGGCACTACTTTCATGTACTAGTTTACAAGGGCTCTATTATATGGGATTCTTCATTACCCTGTTACACTTGAAGACAAACCCCTGTGCAAACTTCCTATGTTTTCATTGAAAATATTTATCTTGAACTGCCAGTTCTGGCTTGACCACATGTTCTCGGACTCATAGAGATGTATAGAGGGCACAGCATTTAACCAAACAACAGGTACAGCAAAAAATGTTATGTCCCTTTTGCATGTGAAACAGAACTTCGGCTTGACAAGCGGTCATCGTTTAGGTTTTGTGTTTTCTAAGGCGCAGCCAGCTTGCTATGTGACCAAAGCACACATAGTTTACCCTCAGAAACACAGGAACAAAAGGATTGGACATGGGACAGACTACGGTTATCTAGTCGCAAGAATAACTTGCGAATATTGTCACAAGAATAACTGAAAAAGGTATATTGGATATCTAGCAAGCTACACATCAATAGCTTGCACAAGTAAAGGTGAAACAAGTGTTGTGACATAGGTACAGAAGACATGTTTTTTTTTATCCTACCGTGTCTGTGGGAATGTGGGATATTAGCTGGGATATTTTGCATTAATTAAGTTAATATTTAACACCGCCAATTACAAAATATTGATGATAATAATATTAATCAATAGTGTTACTGTGAGTGCCTCTGGAGCAAACTCAATGGTCCACTGTTGAGCTACACAAGAGAGGGGATCTAGTTACAGATGTTGCCTGCATCAATACCACAACAATTATCCACTGGTCTGTTTTCTATGAACAGCCATTACAGATGTCAGTTATCTTTAACCATATCGCTTAAAATCAACATAGGTAATCACAGTATGTGGGTTATGTTTATTTTTTAGTGGGTGAGATCACGTTTAGGTAATATCACACCAAATGTGAAGTTGATTTCAGGTAATTTGAAGATCAGTCACTTTTTCACATTTTTTACAGTATCATGTGTACATAAATTAACCATTATTTAAATTAATCTCTGAAGGAGTAGCCTTTGCGCATGTGAAGCGTTTTGTATATTTTTTTAAAGATATGTCCCTTTTTGTGAACAGCTGGTTATTGCTTGATTGTTGTCACCTGTGGTCTCAGTGTTAGTTTGTTTAAATGGAGAATGGCATTAACTGCAGAGCACCATTTATGTCCTGTGAATATGAGAGAGTGTCAGCCAGGTACGCACCATTATAATTTACAATTGTTTGTTTTGTGCATTTCTGTTCGGCCAATCACGATTTGGGCCCAGCCCCTTATTGAGCAGTAACAACAACACAGCAGAAACCCTGCGGTTCCAATCTAAGTGATACTGTACTGGAAACCCAGCAGTATTGCATCCCGAACTAGACTGTGGCGTCTTTGTAGGCTAGATCTGTAGCTTCACTCATTCCTTCCGGCACTGTCCACCAATCCCCAGCGGTCTTCATGAAACTGATAGCGGGAGAGAGTATCTTTGTTAATAATGAAATATTGTTCAATGTTTTGCTAAACATTTCAACACAATCAGTATTCAGTGGGATATCACATCTGCTAGGTTTTTACACATGTTGCCATTCAGCGTAGACCAGAGAGATGAGCAGCAGCAGCAGACATGGCCACCGTGTCGATATTGTATCCTCTTGACAGTAACTTAATACTGACGAAGGCTGAGGCTAATTCAATTTCCTCTCAATAGACTGCTTGTATCGTTTATGCAACTGGGACGGTCATTCAATGGTACTCTACCCACAATGCAACAGTGGCGTGCACCCTCCTGATTGCCTGTCATTTGCATGTAATGTAAAATGTGTTTCTTTTTGCACCAGGCTGACAATGTGGATTCAGTAGGTTTTCTATTGTCACGTACTTTCCACCAGTGGAACGTTACTGGTTATGTATGCGTGCGGTAACGACTGAACACCTAGGGAAGGCTGCGTTAGAATACTAAAACAAAAGTGTGCTCATATTGATACAATGGTAACACTGATAATGTGACCACTGGCTGTGAGATGTTGGCATGATTTAATGCATATGTCCTTGTTTGCCCTTTCTCTCTCTCACTGCCTAACTTTCTCCATCTCCTCCAAGTCCCTCCATCTTCTACCTCCATCTCCCCTTCCTCCGTCATCTCCTTCCCACCAGCTCCTTCTTTTCCCTATATCTCCTTCTCCATCCATCTCCTCTTTCCCCATCAGACCTCTCCCTCCATCTCCTCTTCCCCCATCCGACCTCTCCCTCATTCTCCTTCTCTTCCCTCTATCAGACGTCTTTCCCCAACTCCTCCTCTTCCCCCTATCAAATGTCTTCTTCCATCTATCTCCTTCTCCCTCCCTCTTATCTTCTTTACTTTCCGTTTCTTCTATGTTATCTCTTTCTCTCCCCCTACTTTTTCCCAGCGTGTTCAGATCTTGTAGTAATTGTCATAGTCTGCTTAGCAGTCACAATGCCTTACAGTAATCAAAGAACTGACAAAAGACTGCTTTCATTTTCTGTCTGGTTTTTGTGTACATTATTATACGTTTCCATTTCACTCGCTTGTCTGGAAGTCAGGGCGCCCTGTGCAGTAATTTTGCCTTGAATAAGATGCTGGTGATCAAAGTCCTTGCAGTCTTTTTGATTCTACAGAATGGCCAGGCCTGCCTCTGTTATGCCTTTTGAACATCTTCCACTTCACACAAAAAAGGGAGACAAAAATCTCTGTCCTGCATTCTTCTTGCAGATATTTCCTGAATCCCACTTCCCTGCGCCCTTGCTTGGGAAGCCTTCTCCCAGGTGTTTTAGGGAAATGTATTTATGAAATAGAGGAGAGGATATGCCAATTAAATCTTATTGGAATATTATGAATGGTGCCTTGTGGTTTGGGCAATAGCTAAGGTTGTCCCAGTTTTATGTCTCAGCTAGAGACGATCATGCACCGCAAAATTGGAAGTTGAAGTCATTTTAGTGTCTTTCAGTTTTGCAGTGTGGATATGTATCACCTAAACAAGGGAATCTGACACAAACGTGCTCAAGTGTGTTGATATAGGCACAGATACATGTATTTTTTGTCCTACTGTGTGAATGAGAGTATCCCTCTGTCCTTTGACTGTTAATGGATCTGGATTTCCAGCAGGCTTCAGCGGTATATATTAAAAACCATGCTGGTATATTTTTCTGTAGTAAAGGTAATATTTAATACCATCAATTACATAAACAGTGATTGTGTGCATCTGGAGCAAACTTGATGATCCTAACATGTTAAACTCATTCTAGTGTGTTTTGCAGTGTTGTGGCGTGTACATGCATCCACTTACTGAATGTCACACAAATGTGTTAAAACATTAAAACAGATAGTGTTTCTGCCCTATGCAAAGTAGGCACTGGCTGTGTCAAAGTCAAAATACACTCACTGGTGTGAAATAATTTGCATTTTTCTATACACTGAAATTACCTAATTGGTATTTCAATATTTTCTGGTGTGAAATTTCTAACCAACTCACAATACATTTCAGTCCACAACGGTGTGCCATTGTATGCCACAGTATATTGATTTGTGTATTTCCCAGGGTTTAGTTTAAGTGAATTGCGGAGTTCCTAGCGAAAACTGAATTTCCTTATTGACAGAGACATGGCTGTTGTATTCTTTCATCAACTAAAGCAACGTGGCTGTCATCAAGTGAACAGTCTCATGTGGGCAGCGTTTGTAATAACACCAAGCTGACCAAGTTACATAAGATCTACTTCTGTGTTTTAGAGGTTACCAATTGAGTAACTGGGTTAATTTTATCGTTACAGTGAAGCACTATGACAATGTTTTACCTGCATGATAAGGCAGAGTGATTGCCTAGTTTCACACTAACAGAGTGGTGTCAGGAAACCTCTGGTTTTCATGCCACACTAGGCCTGCAAGTCATATTATGCTAATGTGCAATTCCTATCAGAATGCGGTGAGAGTCAGGATATCCAACAGTTACTGTTCACCTGAAACCTGCATTCAGAATGACTGTCAGGTTAGAAAAAAATGGCATTGCAGACACCTGCAGCTCCATAAAAGAATGAAGAGACCACCGCACCTTTTTCTCTCCTTTCCAAAAAAGTTAAAAGTAAGGTTTTGAATGGGTAACAGAAGTGTTAAAATAAGACACCACTGCAAATTGAACGCTTCTCTTCCTCACTCAAAACTTTCCTTATCATATTCTTTGGAAAGGACAGAAAAAGGTGCATTGGTTTCTTAATCACTGAGCCGTATAGTAAAAAGCAGTCCTAAATAACAATTTTTCTGTCAAGCATGCTGGGAAATATAGTGATGGGTGCGATTTGATGGCACTGTTTAATTCTTTGCGGTGTTAATCAGTAACTCTCATTACCAACAGCAACACTGGGGTGTGATTTAACACCTCTGAGCGTTAAGTTTAGTCCAACAGAGTGCATGTCCAACAGAGTGAATCCTGAATACACACTACGTTTATCCTATAAACCAACACCTTCCAATTTGTTGTATGCTAGTGTTTGGCATAGGATGACGCCAACTTCTCAACTTCTTCCTCGAAAATGAAGGCACATCCCCATTAGGAAGGCACATCCCCATTAGGAAGGCAGATCCCCATTAGGAAGGCACATACCCATTAGGAAGGCACATACCCATTAGGAAGGCACATCCCCATTAGGAAGGCACATCCCCATTAGGAAGGCACATCCCCATTAGGAAGACACATCCCCATTAGGAAGGCACATCCCCATTGGGTTTTAGTTTTTTTGTTTATGCCTGTTGTAACATCCTAAGTAGATGGCTTTTGAACAAATGTAATTGCGCTCGGTCTAACTGAGTGATTCTGAAAATAGGGCTTGGCTGAGAAATGGCTCTCACACGGCGTGGTGGGAATACCTGTGGGCCGCGCTCCACTTCTGCACATTTAATTTGAGGATTTCTCCAGTGATAAGGCCAGCCAATAGAGCCACATCTCTTGGATCCCTGAGATCCCCGGCCACCCCCCCCCCGCTCATCCCTCTCTCATCCCATTCCCTTTGCCTGTCCGTCTGGGTTCAAAATCCATTGTCGGAATTATGGCGAGTGGTTCAATAATTCCGATTAGAGCTCATGTTTATTAATGCTCTACATCTGTGCAAACAACGTGTGAAGCCCAGAGTTTATTGTAATTGCCTGAGCAAACAAAACCTGAAAGAAGCAATTTCCAGTTACAATGTGCTGTGACAAGTAATGAGACCATTGGCATTCCCTACCAATCGCGCTTCTCGCTTCCTTTCCGTGGAACTCGTATTGCGCCATGTAGGTATTTTTTTTTCTAAGGAATGAAGGTGCTGGATAATGCGCTGCCGCCGCTGGTGGAGGGTTAGTGATTAAAGATAATCATCGTTTTCCTTCCCTCCAAGATCTTATTAATTTCCCTTAGCGTCACTTATTCCCACATGCACGTGAGGCTGTTGGTTCACGCCATCACCATCATTGTCCCCATGTGCTTGCTGGTATATGCTGACATTTCATTAGTGTGTGGTGGAATAAAATGATTGCTTGGAATCCATATTCTGCCTGGTGGTGCCTCACCCTGTTGTGAAAATAGGGATTGTGTAACATTGTACAGATGTTTTTTTTTTCTTTTTCAGAGAGTGTTATTTAATTGAAAATGACATTGGATATCAAAGTAGGATTTTCCGACTCAGAGTAACATGTATTAGCTCGCCTCTGAATTAGTCATTATTGCGTAATTGAATTTGGGTGCTAAATATTTAATTGAATAACGGCTCTGAGGTTTGATTGAATTCAACCTCCATTTGTAGTGAAGCTGACCTCTTAACGGTTTCGCAAAGTGCCTGGGTTGAAATGGACGCCTCTGTTTTACCACGTATGTCATTTCAAATGTGATCAAGAGCTTTTGATTCTCTGTTTTAATCACAGATGACCACTGCCAAGCAGGGAGTCGGCCTGGGATTGAATGCTCTACTGTATCATTGCAACACAAAGACTCAGTGGAGTCATGCTGAGGAATGCACTAGCTTAATTAAGCCCCAGCACAATATACCATAGTACCACTGCTTCAAAGTTGTTACTTCTCTCTATCCGGCCGGCTGCTTGTGGGTTGTATGGTGTAGGTCAGATCCTAGTGAATTACATTCATATGTTGTACTATACGTTCAGTTGGCCTCCTAACTGTCTCCGGAAACATGATGTCTTCATATCTGAACAAGCTGTTGACTCTCAGAGCCGGAGAGAAGCAAACCGCTGTAGCGTGTAAATAATTGAAAATAATCATTGCAAGGCTCCTGAAATACTTTGTGAATGTACCATCGCTGAGGCTGACACACGACGGTCCAATTCCGCCATTTTCAAAGTTCTGAACGTGCATTTTCCCGTTAAAACCGGTGAGTCCAGGTTGAATCTGGAAGGTAAGCTTAGCGGTTATTTATGAGGGACCGCTGGCCGTCAGTCGAGCGCTGAGCCGGGGGCCCGTTGATAAAGTGTTTAGGTTGCAACTCTGTGTGATGGCTCGGCGGGATTACAGTTCCGCTTATGATTGATAGATTTATTTGTCACCCGTGTCTCGACGCGAGCCGCTTACGCGCAGCCCCACACTAGACACGCCATTAATCAGAGTAAATAAGTCTTTTTATACGTGTATCAGGACGATGTAAGTAGAGACATTTGACACGAGTACAGCGGCAAAGCGTATTTACAACAAATAGGCGTGTGACCGGGCTGATCGGGAAACAGTTTGGCACGGCGAGAAGCTGACTAGCTGACTGTTAAACGACTGCAAATGCTGCTGACGCCAACCTTGAGAAAATTGATATTTCTTATTTTAGTATGGCGGTGTTCTGGACAGGGGACCTCGTGTGATTAATGAGCATGTAGTCCGTCCCATTTAATAAACCTCCTAAATATTAGCCTTTATTTGGCTTATTTACATACGAAATAGATATAGGCTAATGTGAGATACATTTCTGGTAATTATTATGCATGCTTATTAAATGTGATTGCGCCCAGTACTGTTCACAATGGCCTACTGTTGGGTTCATTTAATCTTCTTTTGTTATTGTCCCCATGCTCATTAGTAACATGCAATCTCATTGGATGCCTTATCCGAGTATCACCTCACCCAAGGTGTGGTATTATCTTTGCATAAATGCACACCTTGTCATTATTTATTGCTTAATTAGTGTGCTGCTTAATTAAATCTACATTAATCAAGGAGACAGAGGTGGTACTTAGGGAGCACTTTACACATGTTAAATATACTGTACTTTATAATCCTCCGATTCATAAATCACGGTCCTCACTGGAATTATGTGATTACCTTTGGTCACTAATTGGTCACTAATAAAGTTTTTGAATACTAGCACATGCCCGTATGAAAAAAGCCATGGATGTGAAAGAATCTGACAGTAAGGTCAGAGATACTTGAAAAGGTATTGTCTTGCAAGTGATGGAATTGTGACGCTTGCACGGCATAATACGATCAGGATGTTTTTTGGGGTTAGATAGCTTATGGTATGCTCTGTCTAAACAGCCGTCTTAGACATCAGGAGGCCTGTTTGATTTCAGTCCATCCAGGCCTTCAGAAATATTACCAACCATTTCTAATTTCTTCTAAGGGACGGATTTCATCATTGGCCACGACAGAAAAAAATCTGTGAAAAGAGTCTGGGAGTTGAAAATGGTATTTCTCCATCCCTCTCTCCGTCGGGGGGAGCAAGTGTGGGGCTTGATGGGCTCCTCTTTTCCTCTCCTCCTTAATGGAGGGAGTTGTCCCCCGTGGCGAGGGAGAGATGGAGAGGGGGGACGCTGGTTTACTCTGTGTAATTAAAGCACATATTAATGGAAGGCAGTGTGGAAGGGAAGGTCAGTCCCAGTGGAGGCCAGCCTCGCCTCCACACAAGCCCGCTACACGCCGTCCCCACCCCACAGCCCGTCCCGTGAGACGGGGGGGCTGAGCTTGCACCGCTAAGAGGATTTCACCCCCCACCCCCGTCCCACCCGCCCCCCTGGGTCAGGAAGGGTGCCGGAAGGAGAGGTTGGTGGGAGCCACTGCTATGGTGGCAAGCCCTGATTAGCTGGCTGGGACCACAAGCAAAACCCCAAACCTAGCCATGCAAATGAGCAAAGAACCGAGGCTTTACAGCATTGGGAAGCACCTGTCACTCAGGCTTGGCCGTCCCTTGATGTTGGCCCATTGTGGTGCCCTGTGTGCCGGTCGTAGAGCCTCAGATATGAGAGCAAGTTTGATTCATCCCTGTAGGATTGGTTAAGGTGGATCCGCTAACTTGTCAAAGTGAATCAAATAGCGGGCTTGAACATTCCTGTCAGCTGTTTCTGTAGTCCCGTTATGTGTGCTTTTTCTCTGAGGAGATTTTACTGTCTGACTTTGTGAAGGTACAGTAATGCTACTTTTCTGTTTAATCCTCGAGGCCTTGTTTTAGGGTCTCTTCGAGATTCAGATATTCATTCATGGAACGGTAATTGTTATAGAAGTTGAAAACTGAGGAGATTAAACCAAGCCTCTGAACCTCTCACAATATATCGGAAATTAAATCGAAGACGTTTTTAGGCCATTGTGGTTGCAACATTTTTAGAACTTTCTCAGCTAGTTAGCGACAAATGTCCATTTATAAACGTTACCTGAGAACAACCATCGGTGCACCAAATCTCACCTGGATATCCAGGGCAGATCAGCCCTGTCTGCCCTGTCCTGATTAGCCAGAGAAAAATACTTTAATGGCAGTTGGACATGGTTTTCCACTGACACCATATCCACATGCTTTCATTACCAGTTATTCAGACTAAACAATTTGATCCCAGTAGGATGATGGGTGATGCGTGATACATTTACATTGAAGTCATTAAGCAGACGTTCTTATCCATAGTGACTTCGACAAATACAGAACATGTCCTGCGAGCCTTTACCATGGAACAGAATGTTTCACGCTTCAGGTCTCATACTCTTCTCCTCCACACTGCTAAAGTGCTTTGTCAAACCAACACCAGAGCTGAGCTGCTACAAACTTAGAAAAGTTCAACCTTCACTGCGGTATAGCATTGAAACACATTATCCTGAAATGTTCTGAAACATTTTATAGATGGTAGTGTATATATATTTCATTTTACAGATGTAAATGTACAAGACGTCAACTGTTCAATTTACTCCCGATCTATCTTCTGTTTCAGTTCAATCTAAATGAACTACACTCAAAATAATGTTATAGCTAGGCTATGAGCCTTATGCATTTCTCAATTATTTAACTTTTTAATTTACTGAAATCTCAAACTGTTCTGACAACAAAAATATGAATATTGAGAAATGACTTTGTTGTTTCTGAGTGCTTTTACACTCTTTTACAACCGTTTTGCCCTAACACTGTAATAAAATAATTGGTTTTACATTCTCAGTGCTTTGTAGTATCACCATGGTAGTTTCAAATCATGGTGTTTTGAGTCTTTCTAGTTTTATATGTTGACTTCATCTTACAGTTCTTCTCTTGATACTTTATAGTGACAGGAACTCTGTGTCTGTTCTTTTTCATTTCTAATTCCAATATAAGAAAAAGGGGCGTGAAATGAACAAATGTCATCGCATCTCCCATTTCCCCCATTTTTTTATTTGTATTTCTTAACACGCTTGACCTCCTCAGACTGCCAGAGCACAAGACGAAACGGTGGACAAGTTTTGTCATGTTGTCAGTTCTGACATGACAATGAAATAGCAGCAATAAATGAACACGTACTTCGGAAGGCAGCGTGCCAAATTGAACCAATGGTTCTGAAATGTGCCTGGTGCACGAGAAACAATGATGATGATGGAAAAGGTAATACGAGAAGAAGACAAGTGTTTACATTAAGAAATAGACAAGTGTTTACACAGACGCTTCCGCTTGTCTTACATCAAGCTCGGTCAGTTAGCGTCTATTTGTTAGCATCTCATAAACTTTTGTCTCAGGAAGGACATTAACATTTACACTGGCAGTGAAAGGAGAAATTGCTCTGTGCTAACGCAAACAAGCTAGTAGTGTTGACGTAGCTTCTGTGGCAGACAATATCATAAATTGCGTGTAACCTGAGCGCAGAGGTCTGGTGTGTATTGGTCCAAGCTGTTGGGTCTAACCCACCGTTCATCAATCATCCATACATTCATTCATGAAGGCCTTGAGGCTATTCACCTGCATGTGAGACTGACAGACTAGTTGATAAGTTGTGATCCCTGATGCTTATAGTGCCTCAGGGACATGTTAGCTAGGCACCTCTGCACGGCCAAGTACCAGTTCACATTGATTAACACTTTTAAGGTTTTTCTGTAGAGTAGATGGTGTGTTCTGTTTTGTTTCAGCTGTATGTAGGATGAGCAGCCCTTTGCCTTGATATCAAATAGTCAGGTGACATGTTCATCAGAAGATGAACACTATCCCCAAAGGGTTACATGTTAGCATTATTTTTTTAATGTTCGCACGTGGACGTTTGGCAATCGTAACATAACGAATGTAAACATCAGGGAAGAGTCAAACCGCTGGAAATGAAATTGACCAAAATGGGCGTACTTTCGATGGTGATTTCCGATTGGTATCATTTCTGTAGATAAAATTGTGACGATTGCGAATTACAACTCGGACGACGACGCGATGCGTTGCGGATGCATACCGGTGATGACTGACTTCGTCGTCTGACAGTCTGTTACTCCCACTCACATCACTAGGATATGACCTCTACCCATGACCTCTCCTCCCATCAGGTAATCCCTCGGAGATGTGTGACTGAAGGCTGAACATGGGATCTGATGTTGAGAATATACCCTGTCATCGTTAGCCCTCACAGCCTAATTGCACCACTGCTATTGCCCTTCCGTTTTTAGAGCCTCTGGCAATTACAGAAGTACAATGAGCCTTGTTTTTTTTTCTCGCGGGGCGTCGGGAATGTATATACTAATTCGCAATAAAGTGCTACAGCTGTCAGTGCATTTTCTGCTCCGTTACTTCAATAAATTGGAAGTCGGAGTAGGGTTAGAAAATGTGAATGTTGCATTATGTACTCCCTCCGACGGATGAGCCCCCTTGCGAACATTTCCATTTTCTCGTGTGAGGAAACGTGAGGTTGTTGTTTCAAAGATAGACAATATTCATGTCTCACTTTCCCAATAATGTATTTCCTCTTTCATGAAACAATTATTGTGACTGACATTGTATCTGAACCAAGAGCAACACATTTGACTATGACCAATGTGCGGGAATAATTAAAACGTAATAGATAGTTTGATTGTGGCATGACTATCAAACCTCTTCTCAATGAAATTGAGCTGAAACTCAATATACACCGACAGGCTGGGTATAGAGGGATGTGTTGTGTGTTCCACAGTGTTGCTGTCAGTGTTTGGACCCAGACGCTCTCCAGCCTGACCCTGAACCACAGTGCTCAGAACGTCTTCCTCATTGTTTAGCATCTCTAAAGAGTGGGCGCTGCTGTAGGACCACATCCTCTCACATAATTAGCCTTTTTTCCCTCCGTCTCTCTGATCCGTCCCTCCTAGCTGTCACTCACAGCTGCTCGGCCTGTTCGCCTCACCCTCGCCACTCCCTTTCTCTCTCTTCGCCCTCTCCATAGACTTGGGCATCTTGGTTACCACCGGCGCCCGGAAGCTTTTCTGAGTGTTCCAGAATGTGTCCAGAAGCTTGCCGAAACGTGGTGGCTTTAATGATGCCACTGAATAATGTGGGTTCTGGAGGGTGCTGTGTGAGGCTAAGGGCAGAGATGTAGCCAATGGAGGGGCCTGACACTGAGTTAGACAGGCAGACAGACAAACTAGAGTTGGGTGGTGTTAACAGCTGCCCGTGCCATTAGCGGGAGAGAGAGACAGACAGACAGACTGTGAGGGGGGGAGAGATAAGAGGGAGAGAGGGAGGGAGAGAGCCAAAGAGAGAACTGCTTCCTTGTTAGGGATCATTTATTAACTGAGATCATCTTTTAGTTCGCCTTAGGGTAATGACTAATGTCAATGGCAAATTTCACAGTTGTCTAGAGAAATGAATAAAATTTGCAATAAAAAGGCCTTTGGCTTGTTGTACATGCTCTTTTACTGGAGTTGGTGAACTAGGAGAACTGTTAAGCAACCAAAAACGCTGGCTTAATTTCTCCCCCACGTGAAACGATGACCTTTTTCTCTCATTATTGTGGAGAAAAGGAGGAAACGTTTCTTATTTTAAAAAAAAACAGCTGATCTGCTGGAGGTCCATTATTAACACATATTCAGCGATGTAAATGAGGCCTATAGACTTCCTAACTTTTAACCCTTGGTGTGAACCACACAGACTGCCTGCGTGTCACTTCTCCCTTCTTTGTAACTGATTTAATGCACACAATGTGTGTGTTTCACATCTTCCTGTGTGCGTATCCGCGAGGCACAAATCAAAGATTAAGACTGGGGTGTATTCCCTAATCCAGCCATTGAGGCCTAGCGGTGTGTGGAGGGAGAATAGAGTCCAGACGATGCCCCCCCCCACCGGCCATGGCTCACACCGTTGCCACTGCTCCTGACAGGGCTGCAAACAGGCCGCGCCCCTCCCCAAAGAGCCTGTCAGCAGCCCACCCCCACACCCGCCCTCACCGCCCCCACACTGACAAGCCCAGGGGGCAGTTCAGGAAGAATAGGCCCGAAACGAAGAGAGGTCTCTTTCTTTCCCCTTTCCCCTTCTTCCTCTATACAAGGCTGATGATGGCACAATGCAAGGACTCAGACTGTAGGCTATGTGGCTGTCCCAGGATGCGGTGTTGGCCGGTGGGCTCACAGCGAGAGGTTAATTGGGACGGGGGTTAAGAATATAAGGAACAAAAATCAGTTGCATAATCGAGTGAGTTGTGGAGTCTTCGGGGCGGGGTGTCGATATAGGGGTTGTATTTCTTTTTCATAATAGGATTGATTGTATCGGAAATCAGAATTGAGACGAAATAATGGTTTGAGAAGCGGTGCGATAAACTTGCCTGTAATTTATTAATTTGCACACGTGTCGTTTTTTGAAAAGGCACAACCGACATATGTGTTACTCATCCTTTGTATTTGTACAAGTGAATCCAAGGCTCTGCTGTCGACTAATCAGCCTGAGACTACATCGAGGTTTATCCTCCACTATAGTTTAAAAAAAGCAAACGAATGTAACATTTAGCTGTTAATTCCGTCGGCTGAAGTGATCGTCTTCAGATGATTTAATTGCCCCGTAATTTTCTCCTGTCAAAAAAGCAACGCGCGCATCTGATGACAACTAGGAGAGCAAGAGCAGGAGAGTTAATTAGCCAGCTCGTTAGAGGCCTGGAAGTGAGGCGCGCGCACGCTTAGGTGCGTGAATGCGTGTGTATGCGCGTGCGCGTAATGTACGTGTTGGAGTGCGCGTGTGCGCCAGGCTATGTGTGGCAGGTGGCCGAACCGTGGGAAAATATTCAGAGTAGAACAGTGGAAATGACCACTTGTGTCATTGATTGGGATATAGCCGACATGTTTTAGGGTCAGACCTATTTCAGGCGTGGCTAATTGTTCGATTTTACGTGTTCATATCTTCAGTTGGATTATGTGGAGATGAATGATGCCGGGTGCTTGTTGATTACGTATGAACTCTCGCGAGCGGAGAGTAATTACACCAATAATCTGGATTCAAAGGAACGCTGGAGACTCAAAATATTTTTTCTTGTGGACGCACACAGCCTAACAGAACGAGGTCCCACATCCAAAACTGGGACCAGAAACCAACACCAGAAACTCATCGATGGTCTTATATATTTGTGGACCCAAAACGTATGTTGTATGCCTGTTTTCAGACCTAGGTTTGGTGTCTGGCCAGTAATTAGTTAAGATAGGCCCACTGAATGGTTAAATATTTCACCGATCAAAACACTGCACCACAGAACATTAATCGGTGTGTTTGGGTGGTACGCCATGGAGAAGAGGTCGCTCGACTCAATGAGGTTTACACCCGCAGAGATTTTAGCACTGTAACTGTCAACACCTTTTTGGGAGTAACAATTGACAGTCATGTTTTCCCTAACTCTAACCACCAGCCAATCCCTGATCCGAAGAGTGACCATATATTTAACCCCTCATAGGAACCGTGACCGTGACCGTAACTCCCAAAACTCATATAGCTTTTAGGAGTTAAGTAGTGCCCTGAACCCACCCCCCATCTCTCACACTCACAAACACACACACACACACACACACACACACACACACACACAGGCACAAGCGTACACACACACAGGCACAAGCGTGCACACACAAACACACACGCAGGTACACACACACACGCACACAGGCACATGCGCGCACACACAAACACACATGCAGGTACACACTCTCACACACACGCAGGCACACACTCTCACACACGCAGGCACACACTCTCACACACGCAGGCACACACTCTCACACACGCAGGCACACACACACACACACGCAGGCACACACACATGCACGATAGGATGTATTACTGCACTAATGTGCCCCGATTACACTCGGTGTCCCAGAGGATGTGCGAGAAAACAGAGGAAGAAAAGCAATGAAATAACTTTTTGGTCTCGTCTGTAAATATTCGATCAAGGAGTGTGCGTATGTGTGCGCGTGCGTGCATAAATACGTTGCACAAACCTCCCTTGGATTTAAATGTGCTTTTTCAATTAAATTCCTTTCAGAGGCTTCCTGTGTGACGACTGTGCTGTCATCTGGTGACCAGGAATATGGTGACAAATAGCCAGAACCACTGGAGAACATGCAGATGCAGCGAGGAGACAAATGTCCAACCTTGTGTTTAGTCAAGAGGTAAGGTCACCCTGACCCCCCCATCTATCAGCCTTCTAATCAGCTAAACACAGCCCAAGGAATACCTCATCCAACACCCTCTGTACAGATAACACCAACGTGTAGAGGCAGAGGGGAGGCAGAGGGGAGGAGGAGGAGGAGGAGGAGGAGGTGGCGGAGGAGGGGAGGCGGAGGTGGAGGAAGAGGGGAGGCGGAGGAGGAGAGGAGAGAGAGAATTCTGCCGAAATGATCAAACCGTAACATGAACTGATACAGCATTCAACATTCAAATCATCTCAATGACAATGAAAATGTCCTTTTTCTTTCCTTTGTGTTTTCTTCCTTCCTTCCTGTCTGTCCATCTTTTTTGGTTGATGCCCTGATTGGCTTAATGAACACTGTGGGTTTCTTTTGGGTTGTCAGGTGGGGACGTATGGCCCTGATATGCGCAGGAGATTTTAAGATGCCTGTCATTTATTGGTGAGTGAGTGAGTGTGAGTGAGTGTGAGTGACTGAATGTGTGTGAGTGTGTGAGTGTGTGAGTGTGTGAGTGTGTGAGTGTGTGAGTGTGTGAGTGTGTGAGTGTGTGAGTGTGTGAGAGTGTGAGTGAGTGCACATGCGTGCATATTGAACATTGAAATATGGACATGACATCATATATACATATATATATATGATTTATCAGTATGTACAGTGGGGCAAAAAATATTTAGTCAGCCACCAATTGTGCAAGTTCTCCCACTTAAAAAGATGAGAGGCCTGTAATTTTCATCATAGGTACACTTCAACCATGAGAGACAAAATGAGAAAATAAAAATCCAGAGAATCACATTGTAGGATTTTTTATGAATTTATTGGTAAATTCCTCTGTAAAATAAGTATTGATTTGCATGATGAATACTTTTTTGACCCACTTTATATAAATACTGATAAACTGCTGATAAACATACTAAGTATTTACTGGATGTTTTGCCACTGTCTACTCTGTCTACACCTATCTCCACTGTCTACAATGTCTACACCTATCTCCAGTGTCTACTATGTCTACACTTATCTCCACTGTCTACAATGTCTACACCTATCTCCAGTGTCTACTATGCCTACACCTATCTCCAGTGTCTACTATGCCTACACCTATCTCCAGTGTCTACTATGTCTACACCTATCTCCACTGTCTACTATGTCTACACCTATCTCCAGTGTCCACTATGTCTACACCTATTTCCAGTGTCTACTGTCTTCACCTATCTCCAGTGTCCACTATGTCTACACCTATTTCCAGTGTCTACTATGTCTTCACCTATCTCCAGTGTCTACTATGTCTACACCTATTTCCAGTGTCTACTATGTCTTCACCTATCTCCAGTGTCTACTATGTCTACACCTATCTCCAGTGTCTACTATGTCTACACCTATTTCCAGTGTCTACTATGTCTTCACCTATCTCCAGTGTCTACTATGTCTACACCTATCTCCACTGTCTACTATGTCTACACCTATCTCCAGTGTCCACTATGTCTACACCTATTTCCAGTGTCTACTGTCTTCACCTATCTCCAGTGTCTACTATGTCTACACCTATTTCCAGTGTCTACTATGTCTTCACCTATCTCCAGTGTCTACTATGTCTACACCTATTTCCAGTGTCTACTATGTCTTCACCTATCTCCAGTGTCTACTATGTCTACACCTATTTCCATTATCGGTCTATACCAGGGATGTCAATATTAACACGTTAACACATGCGATTAATTTAAAATGCTTAACACCATTAATTGTTTTGTCACCGTTAACACATTTTTGGGCCTCCGAACCACACTTAGCGCTTGACTTGAGCGGGAGCTGCCGCTTATTGATTTTCAACAGTATACGGGTACATTTATTTGGCTCTTGACTTGTGCTGGAGTGGTCCAGAGTGCTTCACATTAACTTTTTGTCAAGACAACAATGTAGAGTAGCCTACACGATTGTGTTTACTTGCCATTTGTGTATCCTGCCGTTAAATGGAGCGCGTACACTTTCAACGATGGCAGACCATTTTTGTGTGGACATGGTTCAACAGCACATTAATACTCATGTGTTGGAACACAGTCTGCTCTGTTCTAAGTTGGAAATGGTAAAATCTACTAGAAGAAAATAAATGACATATCTGGTCCAGATAAATGTTTGTGGATTAACATCTCTGGCTTCTTTGCCTACCTTTTGCCTACTTCAGCAACTTACATTATGATATTTGGAAATAATTTTATAAACACACATGTATTTGGTTGTGGCCGAACACCTATCAAAAAAGCTACTTGTTAGCTGGCTCTGACCTGAACCACAATTCCAAATATATTTTAGCCTTAAAATCAAATACAATACCATGAAAAGCATTGGTGTGATTCAGTGTTGGGATAACATGCCTGCAGCTTTCCTGACTGAGGGGCTGATGGGTACTTTGAACAGTATACATTTTGGTAGGACCAAATATGAACACATTCGTATTTTTTTGCAATTAATCACACATTTCTATGATGTTTTTGCAATTATTATTATAATCGTCTGAGAGCACTAGTCTAAATAAAAGATAATTGAGGTGTTGGAGGAAAGGCTTGTCATTTTATATGCATATTGTTGAATATCTCCACTCTGTGAAGTTCTCTCTACTATGTCCATTGTCAACTATGTCTTAATAGCATCTATATCACATCTGTCTACTGGGTCTTTATCTACTCTCCAAAGATTAGTTTAATTTCAACCAGTAATACAGCAGTGTGGAGGTTGCATTGCAAACAGGCTACCAATAACATTAACCTTTACTCTAATCCCTCACCCTAAACTTATGCATGTATCCAACATGTATTATACATATGTTTATGTCAGGGCATGTCTGATCATGTAAAAAACAAATATCACAATACCGTAATGGTCAAAAAGGTAGTTCAATTTTTTTTGTCCATTTCACAAAAAAACGGTGGTACGGTTTGGACGTTTTTTAAAATGGTCTAATCCCACTGTCCAATATTTCTTTGTCTGCCTCCACATTCCACTGTTTCCATCGTATTTATCTCTTGCAAGTCTGTGATTGATCATTATGGTATTGTGATATTTGGTGATTAGTTTGTAGTGCTAAAATTAAGGAGATACTGTGACATTTCAGGGCCCGATCTGTGAACAAATTCATCGCCCAACTTATCTTCCATATGCATAACCGCTGTTTACTTTATCACATGATCTGGCGTTGATGCCGATGAATAAGTAATTGTGTTTGTGAGGAAGCCGGTTTCTGCCTTGATGTTAAGCCAAGGTGTCAATGAATTCACCCTCACCTGATAAAAGAGGTGTCTACTCTGAGAGGGAGAGCGAGGGAGAGACAGAGATTGAAAAATAAATTCTGTACATTAATATTGTTCCTACTTTATAACTCTAATCAGTTTCACCACTGCTCATGTGTCAGAATAATGAACACAATGACATTCCCACTTCCAAGTTCAAGTTATCCTTCTTTTAATAATAAATATGTTCACTTTCTTTCCTTTTTAGTTTGTTCGTTTTCTGATTAGTGCTTCATTTACCCTTAAGAAGTCATCCAGAGATAGTTGAATTAGAGCTTTGCCCCTTGTAATTAAAACATTATTAATGGAGGAGTGTGACTGCATGTAATCTAATTGCAGTACACGTTATGGAAATGATTAATGGATGCAGGCTGTAAATAGTCTAGAAGGCTAGAACGATAACACGATCTGCAGGTTATATTTCACTGATATTTCTAAATCAAACAATACAACAATTAAATGGCATGTTTACCGCTGAAATGATGACCCATAAACTATATCACGCTGAAACACATTTTGAAAATGTGAAACACAACAGGTTACACTGTTGAAACTGGCTGCATTTTACCGTTCTGTAACCACAGACACAAAAAACGGACAAAGTTAAACATCGCTCTGAGAAGGAGAGGAGAGAAAAGGAGGAGGGGAGAGTGAGACTGAGGGAGGAGGGGGAGAGAGTGAGGGAGTGCTTTTCAACACATTACATCTTCTGAACATATCAATCACAACTCTGTGGTCTATTCACGCCAGAAAACGTCCCGTCATTCATCAACCTTTTATTTTGTCTTTTTGACATTTGCGTTGAGTGTTTACGAGGAGGCATTTGTCCTCGGGCTGGGCGGGTGTTAGGCAGGCAGGCAGGCCGGCAGGCGGGAGGCAGGACAGATAGCTGGCTGCCAGCACATCACTGAGCCCAGGTTTGGTTGGTTCATTCAGGGTAGCTTCGAGCGAAGGGGGGGGTGTGTCATGTCTTCTGGAGGAGCAAGGTAAATGGGTCTTCTCTCATTAATCTCCCAGGCCTGATGGAGCAGAATGGCTATCCAAGCTGTTGAATGTCTAAACAGGGCCGCGCATGGTGATTTATTATGGAGAGCCACGCGCATTAGAGCCCCATGCCATCCGTAGCCATTACCACCAGACAGCTAAGGACACCTCTGCATGGCCCAGCCCCGGAACAGACACTAAGAGCTGGGGTGCTACTCAAACACCCAGCCTGAAGTAAAGAGACCACGGGATCGGGTGACCGATAGACATGGCTTAAGGGAGTCATGTTTAAATGTACAGCCTTCCTGGGGCTTTGCCTGGATGTCGATGTTGTTTGGCCGATATAGATTCAACTTGTTTAATATTCACTGTGCTTCCTCTACAGTAGGTCATTCGTTTGGTATTTAATTTGGTGCCAGAGTGTAATTTGGTGTACGTGTACATTCAGTTCGCCACAAGTTTCAAACATTTTGTGTATTTGATGTTAAAGTTTCCGGACTGTGTTATTTTAAGCCACGTTTTATAGAAGTCAAGTAGCGCGTTTTGCGCGTGTGTGCGTTATGTGCGTCCGTGTACGCGTTCGTGCATTTTGCTTGCGCGCGTGCGTGCGTGTCCGTGCGTGTCCGTGCGTGTGTGCGTGTGTGTGTGTCAGTACGTGTCAGTGCCCGTGTGAGCAAGGCGAGGCGGAGGGGTCTATTTTGGCCGAGGTAATCCATCCATTGTGTTGGATTTCTTCATCTGTATCAATTCATTGAAAACACAGCGGCCCCGAGGTCTGTAACTGAGCTGACCTCTCTCCTCTCCTCATCCCCCTCTTCTCCCCTCTCCTGACAAAGCTGAGGGAGAGAGAGACGCCTTGGATGGGGTGCGGGGGTGAGATAGAGGGGGGAGGAGGGGGTAGCTAGCGGACCATGGGAAAAACACAGTCCCTCGCCTTTCTATAGCACTTGTTCCACCCCACTTCACCCACACACCCACCCTGTGTGCCACTTGTCACTGACCCTTGCCTCCAACCCCCACTTCCCCCCTCCCCCAGCGCTTTGAGACACTTCTGTCTTCTGAACATGTGTGTTGATGCTGAACCCCAACAACCACCTAACTCTCTACATCCACCACCCTAATCCTGCCTCCATCCCCCTAACCCCTCTGCCTCCATCCCCCTAACCCTGCTGCCTCCATCCCCCTAACCCCTCTGCCTCCATCCCCCTAACCCCGCTGCCTCCATCCCCCTAACCCCGCTGCCTCCATCCCCTAACCCTAAACTTTACCTCAACCCTAACCCTAAACATTACCTCAACCCTAACCCTAATCCTAAACTTTACCTCAACCCTAACCCTAAACATTACCTCAACCCTAACCCTAATCCTAAACTTTACCTCAACCCTAACACTAAACATTACCTCAACCCTAAC